>CM021106.1:7991737-8031545 GCA_007115665.2 Sequoiadendron giganteum | reverse complement strand
GTGATAGAGAGATAAGTAGAGAGGGAAAGAAGGTGGATATATTGAGAGAGAGGAGACAAGGAGGGAGAGAGAAATAGGTATAGAGGAACAACTAGGTAGAGAGAAGTAGATATGAAAGGAGATATATAGGGAGAGGTAGGGATGGAGAGAGAGGTGAGATAAAAATAGAGAGAGGTCTAGGTAGATAGAGGGAGGAGGAGATAAAGAGAGGGATAGATGGAAGGAGAGAGGGAGGAAGAGGTAGGGATGGAGAGAGAGAGGTGAGAGAGATAAGAGAGAGGAGGGAGGGATAGGTAGGGAGAGAGAGGTGAGATAGAGAGAAAGAGAGTACGGAGGGAAGGGGAGAGAGAGAAGTGAGATAGGTGATAGAGATGTGTGATGGAGAGAAAATTAGAGAGGTAAGGAGGAAGGTGGAGAGATTGAGATGGAAGGAGGGGGGAGAGAGAAATATGTATAGATGGATAGGTTAGATTGTGAGAAGTAGAGAGTAAAGGTGGGTGAAACGAAGAGAGAGGGAGAGAGAAGGGGAGAAAGAGAGGTGAGATAGAGAGAAGTAGAAAGGGAAGGAGAGAGAGGGGGAGATAGAGAAAATTAGATAGGGAGGGAGGGAAGGAGATAGAAGTGAGATAGAGATAACTAGTGAGGGAAGGAGAGAGAGAGAATGGTGATATAGAGAGTAGAGAGGGAAGGAGAGAGAGAGAGGGGTAAGTAGAGAGTGAGAGAGAAAGAGGGGAGAGAGAGGGAGAGAGGGATAGGTATGTATAGAGAGTAGAGAGAGATATATAGAGATAAAAGGAGAGGGAGGGGAGATAGAGAAATGTAGAGAGGGAAGGAGGGAGGGAGATAGATATTGGAGAGGGAAGGAGAGAGATGGACATGTAGAGATGTAGTTCTTGAGCTCAAGGAAGAGATTGCTAGATAAAGGGATGGAGATAGTGAGAGAGAGAGAGAGGTCTAGAGAATAAGAGATGAAAATGAGAGATAGAGAGAGAAAGATGAAATTTGACCTCCTGATTACTGAAATTTGACCTCCTAATTACTAAAATTTGACATGCTGATTACTGAAATTTGACTGTCTGAAATTTTTAAGATCTTCCAAAAACTAGAATTTGCATTATAACTCCTAGAGATCTGAAACCACTCTCAAACATCCTGCCTATATACATGAAATATAATTTAAATTATAAGAAAGTAAATTTCCATATGTAAATGTCAACTTATACTTAAATGTTTATTTCATGTATATAGTTTCCTTGACAGAAAAAGAGAAAATCAAACAGTTTAGAAACATGCATTCCAAAAGTCATGAATGAGATTTGGCGCTCGCCAAATTTGGCGCTCGCCAAATTTGGCACTAGCCAAATGAAGCAACCCATTTGGCACATGCCAAATTTGGCGAGTGTCAAATTTAGCATGCGCCAAATAGGTTGCATTGGGAAATACCAACCCAATGGGTTGGATTTTGCATTGGGCATCCAACCCAAAGGTTTGGAAAACCATTTCATGAAAAAGACGTGATTTTTTGAAAGGGTGCTAAATTTCTTCATATTTTCATCCGTGATCCCCGTCTCATTTGCACGTCTTTCAATGCAAGTTTATAAAAAAACCGTGATAGCGTTAACCTCTCTTAGCTATCTAAATATATAATTCTTTTTTTATTTTGATTTAGTTAAGGTTTTGATCCATGGCTTCTATTGTAAATGCCTCTATTTTTTGTCAAAAACCAACATGTGCTAGTTTTATGATAGATTTTTACTCGTTCATCGAAACGTGAAACAAATTACATTTTTTGAAACTAGACTCCATTCTACACATGATGAAAAAAAATCAATTTTTGATTAGTTTCAAAAAAAATTGGGGGGAGCACGCTCAAATTTTAGCTTTTAAGGATGTGTCCACTTTGAAAATTCATAAAATATTATATATTCATTAAAAAAATTATCTGAAAGAACGAGGATAAACTAAATGGTGTTAGCTAATTTATCAACATTGGGATTTTTGAAATTCTAAAAAATAGTTAATCAAAAAGGGGGGAGCCCTCAGGCGTTATGCTATTTTTTTTATAAAAACAGGACTTGTTTGGGCCCCCCCCTTTTTGAGACCCTTAATATTCATTAATTTCAAAAAACATTAGTAGCTTAGAAACTAGATTCGGAGAATTTCAACTTTTTTTCTTGTTGCATCTTGAAATTTTGAGCGTAACTATCTTCATTTTCTCGTGCAAATCAGATTTTGCTGATTTCGGGAGAAAAAAAGTGGCATCTTAAGGGCCAAAATTGTCACAGATTGGTGCACTTACCCATAACTTAAAATAAACTATACTTTCTACAAGTTTTAAAAAGAAACAACCTCAATTTAAGAATGAACATTGTCTACTTTTAATAGTTGCTTTAAGTTTATAGTCTTGGGAAAAGAAGAATTTATGAAGAGTGATTTGGTGGAACCATTGATTAAACCTCAAAAGGGAATTTTTTTTAATTATATCATTTGTATGGTGAGGACAAAAATCATGAATGAGAAATATTTCTCAAGGATTAATAGAATAACACTTCTTAAACTCCTTGTGTAAATTATGAACATCGTTGTACCTAATTAGAGAGTATGATATCATGTTCCTCTTTCCTAATTGTAATTTTTGGGCAATCTTTGAATAGAATAATCTACAAGAAAGAAAGTGAAAATGGTTGTTCACCAATATTCTTTTTTTTCATTAAAGTGGAAATATTTACTTTTGAGCTCATTGAAGACCACTTATTGAGTGATGTGATGGAAATTAAAAATGAAAGTCAATATAAATTTGCTTTACTCTACATCCTTATCTAGATAAAGAATATATAAATGAATAAAAAATATTCTTCTCCCAACATATAGGAAACTTGAATATGAGGGATTCAATGTTCTTCAAAAAGATGAGGAAGAAGAATCTCTACAAGAAAAGGCTAGAAATTATTTTTCTTTTGAAATTTCTAGTTTTAAATATTATTTGTATGTTAGATTTTATAGTTTTATTACAATATCTCACCTCTCTTGATGTCAATTTTATGAATAATACACATATTAAAGAAGAAAAATAGTTGTTCACTCATGATAGTTATTTTAAATTTGACAACCATAAAATATAATGAAATAGCAAAGTGATAAATATTTCAACAAAAAGTGAAATATGATATTGAAAAATATCATATGCATAAAGAAGATAGCAATGAAGAGTTTATAGATCTCATCTATGAAAATTAAATTAAATTACAAATATCTTTGGGCTTAAGGAGAAATTAAACATCTTACTTTTTTGTGTCTCCCTATTAAAAACTCCATGACATATGGAGACAAAGAGATGATATCCCTCAACGTGGTTCATATGTGTCAAAGTTGCATGTGGTGATCAAAAGGCAAGAAATTTTTGATATCAATCACAAATTCTAGTGTGTCTTGTAGAAGCTATGCAAATGAACTTTGAATAGGCAGGGGTATAGAACAACAAAAGAGTATTAATCAACAATAAAATTATTGAATATCTTCAATACCACGAAGTATTTATCCCAAGCTTGTTCCTTAAAGAATTTTGATGAGGATTTCTTTGTATACAAGGTTTTATTCTTTCCCCTTTTCTAGTCATGAAAGAAGATCACTTTGATGATGAACCCGAGAAACAATCTTTCCTATTTTCTTCTCAATTTTTTGAAGATGATTTTTTTGAAGTGATTACAATCAAGAAGGATGAAGTACATAATCATAAAGGATATGACCCCATATTTATATAAATTGGTGTTTATAAAGTGGATGTATGACCTATAAAAATTGAATCAAACTAAAGATTCCTTTTGAAGTCTAAATAGCAAAGAAAATGATCAAATGGAGAAAATGGAGAAAATTAATATACTATAAGTGGAGGTGTTGGCAAGTGTTTTAATATTTCTTAGAGGTTTCTAAATTCCATAGTGAAGTATGGCGAGTATATTATGATAGATTTTTCTTGAATCCTATATGTTTCAAGAGCCTTGAAATCTACAACAATAGCATAAAATGTCAATTTACTCAATAAGAATTTCACAAATATTGTTATGTTTAGTCTAGTTGTATTGTGCATAAATTTTTTATTTTATCTCATTTTTATTAAGTTCAAATAATCTTCTCTCCCTTGTTATGTTGTGTATAATGTCTTAACTTTATGGCCCAATTGTGAAGGCATTATTTCAAGCTTGGGAATTTTGGGTTCTTTCTCCATCCTTGTAGTCTTTGTACCTAGTGAGGGCTAGCTATTGTCTCCATTTTTTACCATAAATCTTTTAAACATTCTCCAAATTGACATGTCCCAATCAAATCACCTTCTCGAAAGTTGTTTCAATATCTCAAGTCATCGATGGAATTACTCTATCATTCAAGTTTGATTACATTGAGCATCATTAATTATAGGTCTCAATCACAAACAACTTGGAGTCAAATTTAGTCATCTTGAAGTGTCAAAAAATATCTCAAACCCTTAAAGTTTCATAATTCATGCAAGAATGTCTAGATGTTTGATTTAATTATTATCAATAGATATGTAGAGATTTTATAGAGTTTTACAAGTTTATAGTTTAGAGGTTGCATTCTCACAGTTTATTTTTTTGTAATTTGCAAGTTTTACAAAGTCATAATAACGCTTATAAATTTTGACAATAAGTTTCAAGAGTTCTCTCTATCTAAAATTTAAGCACCTTGATTGTGCCATGATCTCGGCTCAATCTTTTTTTTCTTTTTCATCTCTTCCTCACTTCTAGTTAGGTCGTTAGTGGATGTGATGTTGTCAGACCACTTTCCCATCTTTTTTGACATTGAATGGCAAGTAAGGCAGCCTAATGTTGGAAAAACAAGGATAGACAACTGAGAGGGGGGGTGAATCATTTGTTACCAAAATCAAACTTATATAGCATCAACCAATCCTTATATCACATACCTAATAATTAACAATACAAGCATAAGAACAACACATCAGAGACACATGAACACAAAGATTTTATACGTGAAAACCCTATGAGGGGAAAACCCATGGTGGATGTTAGTCCACAAGATTATACCCTATTAGAAGAATAATGAAGAATAAAAAGAGAATGAACTTGCATTCAAGCACACTGCCTAGAGCACACTACTCAAAGGGAAGGCTCACTGCCTTATACACAGTAATCAGATTAAATCCATCTGATGAATTTGAACTAAGAAAATAGCTTCTGCAAAATCCTTATTATAGTTCCAGTTAGGCACACAAAAATTCTTCAAACTCTTCCACACTCTTCTCTAAATGATCTGACCTTTATTCGCACGTGTACATCACTTGTACACTTGAGCACTCCCCCTAAATGAGGAAAACAATCTTGTATAAATATCCGCTACACGGATTTGCATCCACTATTCAGTTGGCCACAAATAAGGAATAAATTACAACTGTCAACCTTGATACATGAATAAATTTCAATGTGTATCAACACAATCCAGCACCCAAACAAACATCTCCAAACATGCCAAACAATAAAATATTAATCCTCATGGATCCGCAACACGCTAACACCACAATGTCGGCCAAGAACATGAACACTCGAGCACATATCAAAAAAATATCCGATCACAAATACTCTAATCACTGCATACGTGCACCAAGGATAGAGCATGATCTAGACTCATCCATGAACATCATAGGCACATGAGAAACACATGAGATTACCATACTTTCATCCGCTTTGACCAAGAACACCATCTACAGAGACTGAATGACTGTAGGCACATAGATCATCATAACTTCCACAAAACTTCATGCGCACCACTGAAACTTTCGGACAACATACTAGAAAGTTTTAACACCAAACCCTTTGAAATGCACCTTTAGATCTTAAATACATAGAGCTTTCCAACATTCTGACCTTCTCAGCTCCACTGACTGCCTGTACTATATTTTTTACAATTTTCTCAATCTCCTCGACATATACAGCCTTAAGAAGATTAAAATGCTAATAGTGTTGACATCAATGACAACAATATATCAGCAACACAACCAAAACATCCAACAATCTCCCCCTTTGGCATTGATGGCAACACATGATGTGAAAAATAATACCATCAACCCAACTAACTCTTTTTCAACAATCTCCCCTTGAGATTGTGCACCTTTTGTTTCCTTATTCTTTCCCATTTTTCACATTGTTTCTCTCCCCCTTTGACATCAATGGCAAAGGTACATATGCTCTGATTTCAATCTTGAAAACATCTGACTACTCCCCCTGAGTAGTAGTCACCACAACATCAATCTGAAATATGATATAGCAATGAATTCGCGGACTGATGCAAATACCTGCATCTTAGTTCTGATTAGGAGGGTAAATTACCCCTAAATTTCCTTTGAGGTACTCAAAATTATCCTTAGGCAATGGCTTTGTAAAGCTATCTACAATTTTCTCTTTGGTAGGTATGTACTCCAGTCTTACTTCTTTGTCACTTACTTTGTCTCTCAAGAAGTGATACTTGATGGATATATGCTTTGTCTTTGAATGCAATACTGGATTCTTAGAAATGTTAATGGCACTTGAATTGTCATAGAGTATAGCAATGGGTTCTTCATACTCAATTATGACATCTCTCAATATTTTCTTCATCCATAATAATTGGGTACAACTATTTGTAGTAGCAATGTACTCTGCCTCATTAGTAGATAATGAAATTGAGTTTTTCTTTTTGCTTAACCAAGATACTAGCTTCTTACCTAAGAAGAATGCACCACCACTAGTACTCTTCCTACCATCTATATCTCTTGCCCAATCAGCATTAGTAAAATCACTTAGAGTAAGATCATCACTCTTAGGATACCAAAGACCAAGATTAGCTGTCCCTTTCAGATATCTGAATATTCTTTTCACAGTAGTCACATGGGACTCTTTAGGATCAACTTTAAATCTAGCAACCATGCATACAACATTCATTATATTTGGTCTTGTCTGATTCAAGTAGAGCAATCCACCAATCATCGATATATACCTTGTTTGATTTGCTTTAGGGGATTCATCATTCTATGTGAATTTACATCTGGTCACCATAGGTGTACCAACAGGCTTTGCTTCTTCCATGCCAAACTTTTTCACTAACTCTTTTACATATTTGGACTGAGATATAAAGTTCACATCTTCTAACTGAGTTATTTTCAATCCCAAAAATAATTTTAGCTCTCCTATCATTGACATTTCAAATTCACTTTTCATTTCATCAGCATACTTCATACACAAATCATCATCTCCTTCAAAGCTAATATCATCAACAAAGGATTCAATGATCAATTCTTTGTTCTCATCCAACTTGAAATACAAATTGATGTCAACAGTACCTTTACCGAATCCAAGCTTCAATAAATATTTGTCCAATCTAGCATACCAAGCTCTAGGAGCTTGTTTTAGTCCATATAGAGCTTTCTTCAATTGACATACCATGTCCTTTTCATCAGTCAACTAAAATCCATCTGGTTGTTCAACATAAACTTCTTCTTCTAATTCACCATTCATAAATGTTGACTTCACATCCATTTGATAAACTTTGTAGTTCTTGAAAGTAGCATAAGAAATAAGTAGTCTAATAGCCTCAATTCTAGCAACAAGAGCAAAATTTTCTTCAAAATCAATACCTTCCATCTATGAGTAACCTTTGCAAACCAATATTTCTTTGTTTCTAACCACATCACCTTGTTCATTCAACTTATTCTAGAACACCCACTTGGTTTCAATCACATTTTTGTTCTTAGGTCTAGGAACAAGATCCCATGTATTATTCTTTTGTATCTACAATAGTTCTTCTTTCATGGCTTTCATTCAATGTTCATCCTTACATGCTTCACTTATATTTCTAGGTTCAGCTTTAGAAATTAGACAATATTCTTCTAGAATTCTTCTTCTAGTTTGCACACCTTTGGTTTTGTCTCCTATGATCTGACTATCAGAATGATTTCTTCTCGCATACTTAGGAGTTTTGAAGTTTTCTCTTACCTCTTGTTCTTGTGATCTTTCTTCTGCACTTTTTCTTTTTTTTGCTTCTTGATTTTCTTGATTCACCGAAACAATCTGAAGTTGATTCTATGTCTGAGCATCATTGTCAGCATCATCATGTCGATCATCTGAATCATAATCACTGACTCTAGATGATTTACCAATATCTTCATCAACCTTAACATTTGCACTTTCAACCATTTTCTTCAACCTTTTATTAAAGCACCGGTGAGATTTGCTTTTAGTAGAGTATCCTAGAGAAGATTCCTTCATCACTTCTAGCATCAAACTTACCTATATCAACATCTCTCTTGATGTAGCTTTGCTTCCAAATTTTTTGAAGTATTTGACAGTAGGCTTATAACCGAACCATAGCTCAAAAGGTGTCTTACTAGAATTACTGTTGACATTCACCTTGTTAATAGTATACACAGCAGTACTTACAACTTCTCTCCAGTAGAAATGAGGAACATTTTCTTCCAGCATCATGGTTCTAGCAGTGTCTAGAATGGTTATGTTCTTTCTTTCAACAAATCCATTCTATTGAGGGGTCTGGGGAGCAGATAGTTGTCTTTGAATACCATGCTCTTCATAAAAAGAATTGAATTCCTATGAAGTAAATTCATCACCTCTGTCTAACCTTAGACATTTGATCTTTTGACCTGTCTCATTCTCTGCCATAGCTTTAAAACTTTTGAACTTTTCTAATGCTTCATGTTTTTCTCTTAAGAAAGCGACCCATATCATTCTAGAAAAATCATCAATGAGTAACATAAATTACCTTTCACCTTGTAGGCTTCTGATTCTGGAAGGACAACAGATATTAGTATGTATCAAATCCAGTACTCCATTAGATTTGTATTGTTTTCTCTGCAAGGAATTTCTTGTTTGATTTCCCATCTGACATTCCTTGCACATAGTGTTAGTAGGATTCACTAACTTAGGTAAATCTCTGACTGATTGAGTAGAACTTATCTTGACAATTTTATCAAATTTCACATGACATAACCTCCTATGCCATAACTAGCTTACATCAATTTGAGCAATCAAACAAATTTGACTAGCAGTACTTAAATGAAAGATATTACCTTTTGTCTTTATTCCTGAAGCAATTATATTTGCTGAACTTCCTGTTATTCTGCACTTACCATTCTTGAACTGTAGATTGTAGCCTTTGTCTACCATTTGTCCAACACTCAACAAGGTATGCTTTAGGCCTTCTACATAAAGATCATCATTAGTATTGTTCTTACCATCAAAATAAATAGTGCCTCTGCCACAAATCACACCAGAAGTGTTGTCACCAAACCTCACTACACCACCATCATAGTTTTCTAAGCTTAACAAATTTCTTTTGTCACCAGTCATATGATGTGAGCATCCGTTGTCAATTACCCATTCATCTTTCTCTTAAACTTTGGCTGCAAGAGCTTTCTCAACATTTACATTACTAGCAAATTTAGTGGACACCTAACCATTTTCTTTGATAGCAATAAATACCCATTCATCTTCATTTCTAGTTTCTTTATTAGATTCTTCATCAGTTACACCTTCTTTAGCATAATAACACTTTCTTTGAAATCTAGTATTCTCAGGCTTATATTTTGAAACTCTTTCAGGACATCTAGAAGCAAAATGACTTATCTTATTGCAAGAAAAGCATTTAATAGGTAAATTTCCTTTGTACTTACCATGACCTCTTGATTCTCTTTTCACAATCAATGCTTCCAGTTCTTCCAATTCTCTTCTTCATCTTCAACCCGCTTCATCTCATCTTCATATTTGAATGTTCTGTGGGAACTCTCTCTTGAGTCATATCTCTTAAACCCGGATACAGTTGCCTTGAAAGCAGATTCAGTCTTAGGAGAAGACTCACTAAATTCACTTAATTCAAATGCAACAAGTTTTCCAATCAACATGTATTTTGTAATATGTGTCACTATTCTGAGTTCATCAATAGCATGAGCTTTTGTCTTGTAGGAAGGGGGCACAGATCTAAGTATATTAGCCAAAATTTCATCATCATTCATAGTTCCACCGACACATCTAATATCCATCACCAGTTCATTTATCTTATGTGAGAAGGAAAATATGTTCTCATCTTCACTCATCTTTAACCTCTCCCATTTTCATTTTAGACTTTGTAGCTTAGCACTTTTCACTAGTGCATCTCCTTCATACAATGTTTCTAGCTTTTTCTAAATCTGGTATGCAGTCTTCAAACCCATCACATTTGTCATTTTTGAATCTGTCAAAGCAATCACCGATGTTTCTACTGACCTGGTATTATTTTTTTCTTGCTTGATCTCATCTTCAAAGGAGGGACCATTCTGAGGAATATTATATGCAATTTGTGTCATCTACCAAAAAGGTTCACCAATGCACCTCAAATGACAGTCCATCCTAACTTTCCATAGATAGTAGTTAGTACCATTTAATCTAGGACTATCCTTTTTAAATGATGCCATCTCGGATTACCTCAAGTTGTTAGGATTCTTTCAAAGGAACTAGCTCTGATACCAATTGTTGGAAAAACAAGGATAGACAACTGAGAGGGGGTTGAATCAGTTGTTACCAAAATCAAACTTATACAACATTAACCAATCCTTATATCATAGATCTGATAATTAACAATACAAGCATAAGAACCCCACATTAGAGACACATGAACACAAAGATTTTATATGTGCAAACCCTGTGAGGGGAAAAACCATGGTGGATGTTAGTCCACAAGATTATACCCTATTAGAAGTATAATGAAGAATAAAAAGAGAATGCACTTGCATTCAAGCACACTACCTAGAGCACACTACTCAAAGGGAAGGCTCACTACCTTACATACAGTAATCAGATTAAATCCATCTAATGAATTTGAACTAAGAAAATAGCTTCTGCAAAAGCCTGATTACAGTTCCAATTAGACACACAAAACTTCTTCAAACTCTTCCACACTCTGCTCTGAATGATCTTACCTTTATTCACACTTGTACATCACTTGTACACTTCAGCACTCCCCCTAAATGAGGAAAACAATATTGTATAAATATCTGCTACACGGATTTCCATCCACTATTTAGTTGGCCACAAATAAGGAATAAATTACAACTGTCAGCCTTGATATATGAATAAATGTCAATGTGTATCAACACAAGTCAGTCATAACATAGTGATGACCCAAAAAAAAATCTCCAAACATGCCAAACAATATAATATTAATCCTCAACACGCTAACACCACAATGTCGGCCAAGAACATGAACACTCGGGCACATATTGAAAAAATCTTCGATCACGAACACTCCAATCACTTTGGGTGTACACCAAGGATAGAGAATTATCTAGACTCATCCATGAATGTCATAGACACATGAGATTACCATATTTTCGTCTGCTTTGTCCAAGAACACCATCTATAGAGACTGAATGACTGTAGGCACATAGATCATCATAACTTCCACAAAACTTCATGCGCACCACTGAAACTTTTGGACAACAGACTAGAAAGGTTCAACACCAAACCCTTTGAAACACACCTTCAGATCTTCAATACACAAAGCTTTCCAACATTCTGACCTTCTTAGCTCCACTGGCTACCTGTACTATATTTTTTACAATTTTCTCAATCTCCTCAACATATACAGCCTTAAGCAGATTAAAATGCTAATAGTGTTGACATCAATGACAAAAATATATCATAAACACAACCATAACATCCAACACCTCACACCAGTAGGAACCAATTTTTTTTAAATACTTCTTTGTTGAGTCACCAACCCACGTTGGCCAACATTAGAACTATCTAGAATCTTGAATGTAGATCATTCCACTCAACTAGCTCGATCAAGTGGTGGAATGATGCCCTCACTCAAATTGTGATGTTTCTTTGCATTTATGGGTGCCAACTGGCTATTTTTCGTAGATGATCTTATGAGGTGACAACATTTGACCTTCGTATTGCCAGTGAGGCTTTGACAACTAACCCCTTATCCCCTTCTCTGCAATTCAAGGTTGTGGAGTTAAGACATCAAAATCAAGTGACCAAAATTATGCGGCCAAAGAGGTGCAGATCAAGGCCATATTACATTGGCTCAAGATTGGGGACCATGTCTTGAAACAATTCTTTATGGTTCTTTGTGCTAGAAATTATTCACCTAGCATCAAGTGAATCAAATATGACAATAATGTGCTTTTTGAACTACCCGATATTCTCCAGGCATTTTTTAAGCACTTTGAACAAGTTTTCACAACCCAAGATTACACACCAGAGTGGATTAATGCACTCCAGGACTGCCTTGTTGTTGTGCCAAATAGTCTTTCCATAGCCCAAAAATATTTTTGTAAGCAATTATTCACAATTGAAGACCTTAAAGAAGTTGTTTGCACAATGGTTGATGACAACTTCAGGAATTGATGGGTTCCTATGTGAATTTTATAAATCACTTTGGGACTATGTAGGAAAAGATCTGCATAAAGTTTAGTTTGAACCTTTTATTCTAATTCCCTAGGTAATCTCATCAACAAAGGCAATATTGAATTCATACCTAAAACCAATGATCCTAAGGATATTTGTAACTGGTGACCCATCACTCTCCTCAATCTTTCCTACAAAATAATAGCCAAAGCCCTCACTTAATCTATCATGTTTTGGCTCAGATTGTGAATCCTAAATAGACTAGTTTTATAAAATCTAGGTTCATCTTGGACAACATAATTGCTATCTGGGAAGGCATGGAGTGGGCGAGATGCTCTAATCAAAGGGAATTTTTTCTCAAAATTAATTTTTCCAAAGCTTATGATTGTATTGAATTTCCTTTCATTTTGGATATGCTTTCTATATTGGGATTTGGCCCAAATTTCATTTAGTCTATGAAAATATTGTTCTCCAAAGCTTTATATTGCATCATCATTAATGGTCGTTAGTTCCAATCCTTCGGTTTATTTCACCCAATTCAGCAAGGTTACCTACTTGTCCCCTCATTTTATGTGCTGGCTATTGAGGAATTTGGCTATCTCCTTCCTCATTCCACTTCATAGGGGCTTGTTTGAGGAATCTCTTTTCCTAACTTTCCAGCTCAACTGGTCAATGGCCACTTTCTAATGATTCCTTTCTTACCTTGCTAGAAGAAGAAAATAAGATCAAAGCTTCTCTTGGTTGTCTTGAGACCTTTTGCTTGGCCTTTATTTCTGCCATCTAGTGGCACAAAACCTTGTGCTACAAACAATCCATTCTACCCAGTCCTCTCTAGATTCAACAATATGGGTGGAAGTGGATTGCTCCAGGTGAAATCTTCAAATTTCTTGGCATCCCTTTCACCTTTCAGGCCTCTTCTATTGATCTCTGGAAAGCGATTCTCTCTAGGATTGAGCAAAATTTAGTGTTTTGGGTTACCAAGCCGCTCTCTCTAGCTAGTAAATTCTAGTTATGCTCTAAAATCCTGGCAGCAACCCATGTGTATTACTCCTCATGTTGGGCCCTATTCAAGGCCTCTTATGCGAAGCTAGAAAAATTGCTTGGATATTTTTTTTGGGCCTCATCTAAGACTCATAGAGGCTTTCACCATGTTTCTTGGGAGTTCTCCTACCTCCCCAAAGATTTTGGTGGGCTTGGCCTTCTTTCCACTCAACAGCAAGGGGCTTCTCTTTGTGTCAAATGGATTATTCGTGCTCTCACTAGCAATGAGGCCTAAAAAATTCTCCTCACACATTGTATTGAAGTGGTTTATCCCACTCATAAACCTTCTTAGAAGGAAATTGGCTTTCATACCCTTCTTATTATGAGGGATCTCATTCAGATTATGGGTATATTTATTGCTAAAAGTATTTAGCGGGCTTGGGAGGCTATCGAGCCTTGGCTCCGTTGGACTAGGACTAGATTTTGTGATGGTATCTCGTTCAATCAGCAGAATATTTGGTAGTCTCCTCTTTTTTCTAAAAGAGCTCGACCTTGGCCAAGCTTCCTTAGCTTAAGGCTCTTAGATTCCACAAAAAGTGTATTCAAACCCTTCAAGATTTATTCTATAGACCCACCATGAGTATTTTTTCTTGGAAAGCTTTTCGTACTTAGTTTTTCTTACATAACCATGATCGTGAAACCTTCGACAATCTAGTGCATGTCATTCTGGTTGATATGCTTCATAAAGTGGGTATCTGTTCCACTAAGCCTTGGTGGAAAGATTGGAAATGGTATCCAGACCCTCATTCAAAAATTACAAACCTCATCTTAGCTATCAATGGCTCTCACCTCATTTTTTGATGATTGACAACCTGAATATAATGTCCCCTTCTCAGTAGCCACCCAGAGATCATTTAGCCTTTATTTATTCCCGAAGGCTAAATAGGAGAAATAAGGGAATAAATATTAAATTAATTATTTGTAAAGTTATCTCAATAAATTAATATCATAAGATAGCTTTATATTTAATTAATTTAATAATGTGACTAAAATAAATATTATATCATAGTCACTTGGGAATAAAATAATATTATTTTCTAGAAGCTTCTTGAAGTTGGATGAGAAGTTTTTATAAGGAGCTCAATGCAAGCCATTTGATCATGTCTTGAGTTATTCTATTATCATACATGTGTGGTAAGTGCTTGCATGTGTGCAATATCTGAGGGTTTTAAGACTCTAGGAATATCAGTTTCGGTTGTGCAACATCAACCCTATCTGGAATTGAGTGGGAGATATTTCAGTCTTCCAAATTGGGAAAAATTTAATGGTCTATGACCAAATTTTGGTAAACTGGAAAAAATTGGTTTGAAGAAATTATTTACAGAATTTTGAGAAGTGTTTACAACCATTAGAGAATTTTTTTTGCAGTTTGTGGTCATTTTGCAGTCACAAGAAGAAATTGGTTTTTATCATTGGCAGCTTGGAAAAATCGTGGCTCCTCTTAGTTCCTTTGTGCGGATCCTTGAAGGTGATTTTGGGAGTTTCTTATTATCAGATATGGGTGCAATATAACTAGCAATATATCAAGCTCAATTTTGGAGAGTGAGGCTTGAACATTTTTTATTTTTAGTTGGAACAAGTCACAACATATTAGGTGATAGTGGTGCAACTTCCTAGCAGAAAATGGAGTCAATTTTGAGGAGAATCAACTAAAGTTTGCACATCAATACCATTTCAGTTCAAGGTGATTATCCAGGCTCCATCATTCATTAAATATAGAGTCATTGCAATTGCATTCTCATTCCTCATTGAGTCAATGTTTATTAGTTAATGGAGTTGTAGTCTTCTACGATAGTTAAGGTTACATTTATTCATTGTATATCTCTGTCACAACAGATTTTAGTTGTATGTCATATTGCAAATATAGTTGATATTTCATAGTATTGATTTGAATTGTTAATGCCTCTATATCATTGTAAATCATTGGAAAAATATGTAATCAGTCATGAGTATCAATATACATGAGTTTGATTTGCATATCAACTATTTGTCCTAATTTTACCTTGTTGTAGTTGAATATTTGCATGAGTTCAATCCTATTATAGCATTGGAAAATCAAAAGAAATATTGCATTGCATCTTCCATTTCATTCTTTAGAAAATTGCAACTAGAGTCTTTGCATTTATGATATCATCATATGCATTGAAAATACAAAGAGAAACCATAAACAACAGTTGAAGAGTTTGAAAGAGAACTGTTTTTCAAAAAAATTGATCATCAAAATCAAAAAATTAACAACAATTTTGGCAAGGCTTCTTACAGTGGTATCAAAGTTATTGTTCCTACCAGCCTATAGGGGTTCATGAGTGATAGAAACCAGAGGTACATGGAAAGAGAAGAAAAAAAAAAGCATTATCAATGGCCCCAACCCTATCCAGAGTAGGATACTTTATCAGCTGCAATAGCAACAAGGCAGTAAAATATTGAGGAGGATTCATCTAGCACAATGGGTGAAAAAAGTGGCAGTCCAAGTCGGGAAGAACAAAGAAAAGAAGAACCAAGTGGGGAAGCACTCATGAATGCATTTCTAAATGAACAAAGGACAACAAATCAAAGATTATCACAGATGATGGATTTGATGACAATAAATATGTTCAATAATAACAACAATGTTAATGGAGGTAACAATGGACATGGAGACAACTTGGTCAACAACAAGACTCCTAATCATTGGGATACACAAACAGGGTCAAGACCCATGGTGTCAATATTCCCAAATAGAGAAGAGCCACAAGAAGATAATGAGCTCACATTGATTGAGCTGCAGGAGCAACTTAGACAAGATTGGCTTGATGCTAATCTAGGTTTCCAACATGGTATTTCTCTTTGGGATTGCATAGACTTGAGGATGAGACATTGACCCGGCAAGGGTGATTGAGAGCATCACAATGAACTCAGGAGGAAGATACGAAAATTGAGTTTTCCTTATTTTGATGGATCAAGGAAGACATCAGCACGAGCTTAGGTGCAGAAAGTTGATACTTATTTTCAGCTAAATCTTATGCCTAAAGATGAAGCAATCAAATATGATACCATACATTTAGATGGAGTTTCTCATGAATGGTGGCATCATGGATTGGTCACAATGGGCCATGACCAAATCACCTCCTATGCAGAATTCACTAAAAGGTTGATTAAGAGGTTTGATGTCAAGGATCTTGAACTCTATTTCAAGGAGTTAGCTCCACTGAAATAGTGGGGGTCATTAGATACTTATATTATTGATTTCCAGAGGTTGGTTTTTTTAGTAACTGATATCTTAGAGATAAGGTTGATGGTTCTATTCATGGAGTCTATTAATCAAAAGAGAAAGTTCTTAGACAATCAGAAGAAAAAATATCCACCTCACAGTTCTTCCTCACATAAGGACAAGGGAAAGAAGCCTGCTCATAAGGAACAACCTAAGAGGAGCAAAGAAGAGGAAGAGGATCACGAGGAGTGTAGAAGAATGAAAATCTACTATCATTGTAGAGAGAACTAGGAGCTTGGACACCGTTGCCTAGGTAAAGGCAAGGTTCACTTCATTGAGGTTGTATCAGAGAGTGAGGATAGTGATGATGATAGATAGACATAGGGTAGTGAGGACAATAGCTCAGATGAGGATCAACCTCAAGAGAAGGGTAAGAGTAACACCATTGTACTTTATCAAGTACTCCTAGATTCAATTCTTCAAAGTTAGAGGAGCCTTACAGAGACAATGTATCTCAGTGTCGATTGATAGTGGGGCCACCCACAACTTCATTGATGCAGCACTAGTGGCGAATCAGGGGTTGCTAGCAAAAGATTTTGATGGTTTTAATGTGATGGTGGTAGATGGGTATAACATGTCATGCACTAGGAGGTTTCCGCAGTTGCCTATCACATTGGGAAATTATACAGTCACTGATGATTTCTATGTGGTGGAATTAGGTGACACAAATTCTATCCTTGGGATTTAGTGGCTACATTCACTAGGGAAATATTCACAAAACTTTCAAACCATGGAGCTCAAGTTCAGAGTAGTAGATGGTAGAAGAGTGGTACTTATAAGCATGGCTACTGAGGCACCAAAGGTTGTGTTAGGTAAATGCATGGAGAGCATATTTTAGCACGGGTAGCAGAGTGTTTGATCACCACCAAGGAAACTCCTGATTTGGATCAACCATATCACATTAACATTCAGGAGCTATTGGGGAATCATGACAAGGTGTTTGGGGAGATACCTCTAGGGATGCCATCTAATCGGGGATTTGATTACACCATTGAGTTGGAAGAGGGGGACAAACCATTCATCACCACTCTCTATCATCATCCTAATAAATTTAAGGATGAGATTGAGAAAGCAATCAAGGAATTGCTTGAGATGGGACATATATATCTGATCTCTAGTCCCTTTGCTTCTCCGGTAGTTCTGGTGAAGAATAAGGATGGGGCAATGAGGATGTGCATCGATTACAAAGTTATCAAAAAGAAGGCTATCAAGAACAGGTACCTGATACCTAGAATCGATGAGTTGTTGGATGAGCTACACGGTGCAGTATAATTTTCCAAGATTGATCTTCGCTCAAGGTACCATTAGATCATAGTTAGAGAGTAGGATATACATAAGATAGCATTTTGATGTCACTATGGGAAATATGAGTTCTTGGTCATGCCATTTGGGTTGAAAAATGCACCTACTACATTTCAGTCCTATATGAACCACATCTTCAATAAGTAGTTGTGTAAGTTTATTTTGGTATTATTTGATGATTTTCTCATATATAGAAAGACTTGGAAGGATCATTTGAGGCAGTTAGATAAGGTCTTGACTATCATGGAGGAGAAGTCATGGTATGCTAAGGCCTCGAAGTGTGAGTTTGGCCTTAAGGATATTTGTACTTGGGGCATGTGATCAGTGCACAAGGGGTATAGGTTCACCATGAAAATATACAAGCAATACTCGATTGGCCAACACCTAGGACACTCACAGAGCTACGAGGATTCTTTGGATTGTGTAGTTATTATAGATGCCTTGTGAGATGGTTTTCATAGTTGGGAGCACCTTTGACAGACTTGACTAAGAAAGGTGCATTCAGTTGATCAGATGAGGCATAGCGATATTTTGACAAACTCAAGGAGGTGATGAATAGTTTCCCAGTTTTAGCACTTCCAAACTTCACCCAAAATTTTTTTCTTGAGTTTGATGCATCGAGTGAAGGCATAGGAGCGGTCTTGATGCAAAACTGACACCCCATTGCTTTTGAGTCACAAGTTGAGGGGACTTGAGAGACTTTATTCCATATATGATAAGGAGATGCTTGCCATAATGCATGCACTAGTAGAATTTGGAAAATATATGACTAGGTGACTAAAATTTTTAGTCACAACAACTAAAAATGACTAAATTCTACTTATTTTTTGCAAGTCAGCTATAAATGGCTACTTTGGTCATTGACTTAAATATTATTTAGTCACATTAATAAAAATGACTAAAGATTTAGTCATCAAATCCAAATTAGACAAAACATTTAAAAACAAGTCGATCAATTATTGGCATGATGTATTTAAAAAACAAGTTGGCCAATTATTGGCGCGATGTATTCATGCACACAATTTATTGGCATTATTATTCATGTTCATTACATATTCATTCATCTTGCTTGACCTCGCATCATTCGTTCATTGGAGACCTCGATTCATTCATTCATTGCAGACCTCACTTCATTTGTTAGCCTAGCATGAGGCGTTTTGATTAGTTTTAGCATCTACTTGCATGGGTGATAAGGATTCAGAGAGGACTTAGAGACTTCTAAATAGGTGAGTAAGGGAAAGGAATTTAGAGTTTTCTGCAACGAATTTGAATTCACCGAGGCCCTTTGTAGAAAAATCAAATTTGGGGATGCCCTCTACAACAAATTCAGAGGTAATTTGAAATCCTCATTACATTAAACACAAATTCAAAACACTCATTACAATATATTGCTCTTAATAATGTTCTACTACTCTTAATAATTTTCTTTTACAATCTTGCCACTATTCTTCTTCATAATGTGTTTGAGCTAAATTTAATAAAATTTGGGTTTTAGTGCCAAATTAGAATTTCCTCAAACAATTCTGATACATTTTCACTACGAGCGCAAACTATCCTTGTGCAAAGTAAACATGTGCTAGATTTACCCACACATCAGGCATCTAAACAAAGATGTTTCTTGCAACAAATTCTTGTACCAATGTAAATATTTCCTTTGCAATATCAAATTGACCCCTTTTAGCTAGCACAATGGTTGCCCCATTTGTAGCATAAACATTTCTTAGTCTCTGTGCCAACACTTTAAAGTGGCTGCCCCATTTGCAACATAAACATTTTCACTGTAAGCGCAAACTATCCTTGCGCAAAGTAAACATGTGCTAAATTTACCCACACATCAAGCATCTGAACAAAGATGTTTCCTACAGCAGCTTGTTGTACCTGTGTAAAAATTTCCTTTGCAATATCAAATTGACCCCTTTTAGCTAGCACAATGGCTACCCCATTTGCAACATAAACATTTCCTAGTCTTTGTGCCAACACTTAAGTGGCCCCTTTTATGAAATTAAGATCCTCTTGAGTTATTATTATACTTCTATTTTCCAAGAGAAAAATCCCCAAGGCCCATGGGAAATGAACGATGAGAATTTGAGTTTCAACTTGGTTTCATTTCAAAAAGGGGACATTACATTTTACAAGATTTGTTTAACAACAAAATAATTCAATCCACCTATTTGGGACTGTAAAATAAAAATATATGAATTAATCCATTTTCAATTCTAGGTTCTTTTAATCTAGAATCTGATAGAAAGATAGAGCATAATACATTGAAGGACACAAAAAATGTTCTAAAATAAAGACTAAAATAGGTTTCCCATGAAAAACAAGAAAGAGGAAAAATGAAAAGATAACATACAGATGATTCATTTGAGGTTTTTGATAAGGTCTCATTTAACTATGTCAAATGGATTTGGAAGGGACAAAGTATATTTGATTGACTAAAATTTTGAGGTAGCCTATCCATCATCATTTTATGCATCATCTTCTCTTGGAATCTGTTTCTATAATGCAGCAAGCCTAGAATTGAATTGGGGATGCACTTAAGGTGGATAAAAAATCATCAAACTCTTTATGTATGCTTGGCAACATGGAACCAAAAATAGTGACTGGCTTAAAGAAAAATAAATAATTAAAGTAGCACGCCAACTTGTCTTGGCTGATGAAGCAAAATGAAAAGTTGATGAAGAACAAAGGATTCAGATGGAAAGGAGAAAGAAAGAGTAAGAAATTTGGTGGGTGATGCAACAAGAGGAGCAATTTGAACATGTGAAGGAATTATGGAAGATTAAGCGGAAGGAAAGGGATGATGATGATGAGGTTGGTCAGTTTGCGAAGAAACAAAATAAGGAAAAGAAGAAAAAGAAATAGGATAAGGACCACAAGGCTTATGATTATTATATGGAGGAACTTGATGTTGCCATGGAAGATGAGGTAAATTATGAGTGATAAGGCACAATATGATGCATAAAATTCCAAAGATCTTCTTGCAACTGCAGGTCTAGAAGACTCTAATGATAGCGAGACAAATTCTCCAGTTTCAACAAAATCATGAAGGAGACATGTATACTTTGATTCTAAAGATGATGAACCATTGCAGAAATAGAGTTCGAGATAAGATCATCCATATGATGATGATGTCTAGGCTTCCCGAGCTTTAATCAAACCTAGCTCCTATTTTCCAAGAGAAAAATCCCCAATTCCCATGGGAAATGAATGATGAGCATTTGAGTTTCAACAGATTCCAAGAGAAGATGATGCATACAATGACGACGAATAGGCTACCTCAAAATTTTAGTCAATCAAATATAATTCTTCCCTTCCAAATCCATTTGACATAGTTAAATGAGATCTTATCAAAAACCTCAAATGAATCATTTGTATGTTATATTTTCATTTTTCCTCTTTCTTGCTTTTTATGGGAAACCTATTTTAGTCTGTTGAAAATCAAATGCTCATCATTTGTTTCCCATGGGCCTTGGGGTTTTTTGTTTTGGAAAATAGGAGCTAGGTTTGGATAAAGATTAGTAATCCTAAACATCATCAACATATGGATCATCTTCTCTCGGACTCTGTTTCTGTAATGGTTCATCATCTTCAAAATCAGAGTATGCATGTCTCCTTCGTAATTTTGTTGAAACTGAAGAATTTTTCTCGCCATCATCAGAGTCTTCTAGACCTGTAGCTGCAAGAAGATCTTGATAATTTTCAGCATCATCTTGTGCCTTATCACTCATATAATTTTCCTCATCTTCCATGGCAACATCAATTTCCTCCATATAAGAATCATAAGCCTTGTGGTCCTTATCCTTCTTCTTTTTACTCTTTTCTTTCTTCTATTTCTTCTCAGACTAAACAACCTCATCATCATCATGATCCTTGTCCTTGTCCTTATGCTTACTCTTCCATAATTCCTTCACATGTTCAAATTTCTCCTCTTGTTGCATCATCCGTCAAATTTCTTCCTCTTGCTTTCTCCTTTCCATTTGAATCCTTCGTTCTTCATCAACTTTTTATTTTGCTTCATTAGCCAAGACAAGTTGGCGTGCTACTTTAATTATTTCTTTTGCTTTAATCTAGTCATGTCTTTTTAGTTCCATGTTTCCAAACACACATAAAGAATTTGATGAATTTTTATCCACCTTAAGTACATCCCCAATTAATTCTAGGCTTAGTTGGATCTCATTCTGAGCCTAAGCCATGCCTACAAGACGTAGATATGCATCCATATAATCAGGAAACTTGAACAATTTTGGCATGTATAAAATATTTGTTTTTTCAGTATCATGTAGCTATTCAAACAACCTAGCAAGATTGAATAGTGTTGTGACTTTATCCCATGGCAACTCAAGTGAAAAACCACCTTCTCCTAGTCGATGGAAGAATTACATATGCTTAAAACACACAGAAAAAACTGCATAATTGGCATTAGGGCTTTTAATTATGAATTCAACCCAAATTCTATTTCCTAATGCCTCCATAAAATTTTGTTGAGCCAAATCTAGTTCATCATGCTCAAAATGAAGAACCCCAATATTTTTTAACAATTCAATGGGTACTTCTTCTCTGCCTACCCTTGTTGAGCATATATATGGCCTACAACTTTTAAGCTCTCACACTTCTCAGGGTGGACCTCCGGAACCTTTTCAAATTTTGAGAGAGAACTCTTAAGATCTCCCAGCTTCAATTAAACCTATCCACAAAATGCACAAAACTATTCACTAACTGTGAGAATCCTATAATTAAAAAATGCACAAAACTGACCACAGATATTTTTCTCCATTTCAAACAACGTTCCAAAAAATGTGTTTAAAACCTATAAAAAAATTCAAATAAAATCACGTTGATTTTCAAGCCAAAAATAAACCATGAGACTATAGCTTGTTGCTTACTATTATGCTTTGATAGATTTTTCCCAAGAATCCATAGCCTGTTTGAAATCACATGTTTTAGGCTTTTAGCCATAGCAACAAGGTAGTGATATGTTTGATAAAATGCTTTGGTAGACATGTATGAAAAATTTAGTAGCATAGACAAGGAAATGAACTTTGGAAAAAATGACTCAAAGAAATGTGGTCTCATGGTGATCGAATGCTATGACAAGCGAATTGTTATGGATTGTCATGGCATTGCATCACCATGAGACCACATTTCTTTGAGGCATTTTTCAACCAATTCACTACCTTGTCTATGTTATTGCTTACTATTATGCTTTGATAGATTTTTTCCAAGCATCCATAGCTTGTTTGAAAGCACTTGTTTAGGATTTTAGCCATAGCACCAAGGAAATGAACTATTTGATAAAATTCTTTGGTAGACAATATGTGTGAAAAATGTGGTAGCATAGACAAGGTAGTGAACTGTTTGAAAAATGCCTCAAATAAATGTGGTCTCATGGAATGCCATGACAAGAAAATGTGATTGGAAGTTACTCCTAGTTATTAGTTATGCAATGTGAAGTAATTGCATAATTGCTTAGGTTGACTTTGTAAAAACTATATTTTAATTGAAATTTTGTCATTTATCAGCATCTAGTTATTAGTTATGCAATGTGAAGTAATGCTTTGAGTTTGAAAGATGTGCAATGCAATGTAATCAAAAATGCAGATTATTATGAACAAATAATTGATACCAAATCATAATATACACCTATATTCCAACCTAAAATACATAAAAAATCCAATCATACAAAGTATTCTTAACAAAGAATTGAGACCAGAATTCGAGCACCAGATTAAATCTTCGTGTCCATTGATTGCTTCAAATAGATATTACAATATAACATAAGTCTCCTCATATATGTTTCTATAAATTCCTATGATGATGATATCAAAATTCGGTCTCAGTTTCTTTTTTAAAAGAGAAGAAACAAGCTTCAAACCATTAAAAAATATGGCATCTTTTCAAAATTCACGCCTCTTCGTATAAACTAGACTAAACATTATTTTTATTAAAACATAAAATAGAGAAAGTAGTTAACTAATGAAGTCCACAGCACTCGTGACACCATAATCTGTTAATCTCTGTAAGGTACCCATGATCACCTAAGATTTGTTCAAGGTCTTTCTCCATATTAGTGTATCTGAATGTGTAGTTCTTCCATTATGAAAGCCCCAAGGCCTACTATTTAGGGGGAGGACCCATATACCTTTGTTCCCACTCGTACATTGTATAATCACGTGGCAATTTGTATTCTTGAATTTTCAATATATTTGCAAGGTGAATCTTCCATTAGTTGTCTAGTAATGCCCTACCATCCATGATAAACTTAGAATATCCAGCATCCAACGCTATTACTCCATCTATGATTAAGTTGAACCTATCAAGACTCAACTCACCATCCTTTTGTATGGGAGTGATGCATTGTGGAACAATTTGGCCAAATTCACTCTTCAATTCGTTGTGGTCATCATCTTTCAATAATTTCAGCACAAACCACTAATTCAGAGTATGAAATGAATCTCTTCTTGTTCTGGTCTTTTGGTCCTCTCCTTGCATATATTGGAATTCATCTATAACTATTTTGGCCATTTGGTCTATCGGTTTTAATGTTGCAGGAGCCTCAGTACTCCTTTGTAAGATTTTGCACAAGGTTACCAATGTGTGGTGTATGGGCTGCAAGTTCTTAAAAAGGGGATCCAATATGGGTAGATGTGCTTTTATCTAATCAATTGCCTATGTCAATGAGTTGTAGCAATCATACACACTTTCCAACTTATCCACAATTATTTTTATCCTATGCTTGAGGACCTTCTCTAAAACATTACAAATTTGCTTATTCTGGTGCAGGAGAACCTTAAGGTCTTTTGGTGAGATCTTGCAAATTTTGGCTTTTAGGTGGTTCTACCCAACCACCAAGGTAATAAGGACTAATTGATAAAGTCCCAAGGTTGAATTGATGTTGTGTAGTGGAAAATTTAGGTTATTTTAGAGCCTTGAAGCTTGGGAAAGTCTCAATGAGGAGATTAGGCAAAACTAGACAATGTTGTCTTGGAAATTTGTCCTAAAAGTTGGAAAATGGCATTAATAATGTTCTAAGCCCGACCTAAGGATCCTAACATGTGGGCATAAGGTATATAAGGTTAGAAAAATCCTAATATGACATGTGGGAAAGCTATTGTACGATTTGAGATTTGGAAAGAAGTGTTTGTGAGTTGGAAAAGAGAAAATTTCATTGAATTTCTGTGTTTGAGCCTTCATCCAATCAAGAACAGATTGAAAGGACTTATTTGATGCTTTGAGTCTTTCATTTGTGTCACTTACCTACCTTGTGTGGAATTATTTTAGTCATTTAATTCGGCTGGTTAATAGTTTTGTGAGTTTTTTGATGTTCTCGGTCTCACTACTGGTTCAGGCCAGTTTTGTGAATAATGAGTCCCACTTGACTTCCCATGGCTTCCCTCTCATGGCCACTTGGAACCAAGTTGGGGACTATGTAAATAGGGTACATATATATTTTGGGGTCTTGATTTGTAGGGAAGGTGATGAAATCATCAAGCACTAGGCGAGTGCAAGTGCTTTCTGGCTAGTAGCTTGGAGAGGACAGCAGTAAGGAGAGTTGCTAAATGGATTGGTTTGTGCCAATCAATGGTGCAGGGGTGTAGGCACATATGTCCTAGACATGTGTGTGCAAGGAGAAGGGCAGAGGAGACCAGTAAGGCATTCCAATGAGTAAAAGAGGTCTGGCAGTGTCATAAACCCTTGAAACCCTTGAAAATAGGGGTTTGGTGAAAGTCCTGTGTACGGACGCCAAGGGGATCTAAGCCCTAGAAAATCTTGAAGCCTAGGAGTTCTGCAGAGGGAATCCATGAAGAATTTGGGGGATTTTTAAGGAAGTTTAGGCGTAATGTCAACAACACTGTTTTAGGAGGCCTAATTGACTAAAAATAAGGTTTAAGAGAATTCGATGGGAAAATAAAGAAAGAATCCTGTAAGAAGGATCAGAGTGGAGTAAGAACACTCAAGGGATAGATGGAGGACCTATTCCTAGTCCCAAGAAAGGTTTGGGAAATTTGTAGCAAAATTGAGCCCATGGAAGCTCATGGTGATTTTGAGAGCAAAGGAGGGAATCTGAGATTGGTGGAGAGTCTTACAAGGTGAGAGGGGTTTAGGAGTGATCCCTGAGTAGGGTAGAGAGGAATACCCTAGGAAGACCAGAGAACAGGTATTGGGAAGAGCAAGAGTGCTCTTGAGGGATAGGACTCCCCATCAAATTGGTATCAGAGCCCTAAAAAGGCTTGGGAATTGAGAAGTGAATGTCAGAGAGTAGTGAATCCATAGGAGAAAGCACCATGGTGACCAATGCAGAATTAGCAAGAGATTTGATAGAGCAACAAGAAAAGAATAGGAGACTTGAAGAAGTTGTGGAAGAAATGAATCAAAAACTAGAAGTGGTTGCAAAGACTGCAAGCAAGATGAAAGTGCAGTTAGCAGAGGACAAAGACAAGGGTAAGAACCAAGTTGAGGAAGACATAGAACCGGAACCTGACCCTCCATTAGCAGAGGAACCCTTCCTCAAAGCATTGAAGTCATTAAGTGGCAAGGCACTAGAAGGAATCCTTGTTTTCACAAGAAGAATGGATGCAGAGTTAGTTATGGAATGGATAGAGGGAATGGAGAATCACTTTGAATGTGATGGGATTATAGAGGCACAAAAGGTGAAGATAGCCAAATCAAGGTTAAGAGGACAAGCATTAACTTGGTGGAAGTTCTTGCAAGAAGAAAGAGAGAAGGAAGGCAAGAATCCAATAGGAAATTGGAAAACAATGGTGGCTAAAGTGAAGGAAAATTATCTACCTGAGGACTATGACATCCAATTGCACAAGAAGAGGCAAAATCTCAAACAAAGAGAACTAGATGTAGCTGCCTACACAGAAGAGTTCCAAAAACTAAGCCTTAGGTATAGAGTGCAAGAAATTGAAATCATTAAGGTTGCTAGGTATTTGAACAAGAGGAGTTGAGTCTCTTCACACTTACTACCCTCCATAGCTGTTATTAGATGGCTATTAAAGTGGAAGAGAAACTGAAAAAGAACAAGATTCTAATACTAGGGGTAAAGGAAGAGGTAGAGATCCTAGAGGTGGACATAGAGGAAGTTTTGGTGGAAGGAGCAATGAGAATAGAGGCCAAGGAGATACTAAAGTTGTTGAAAAATCCCATGAGACAAAAAGTAGAGGGGGATACATAGGTAGAAGCTCTAACAATGGTGGAAGAGGCAGATCAAGAGGTTTTGGAAGAAGTTCTCATTTTGCTTCCATGAAGTGTTACAATTGTGGACAGTTGGGTCATCTGGCTTATAGGTGTCCTGACAAGCCAGCATCTTCACAAGGTGAGAGGAAGATTACCTATGTTCAAGAAGAGGACTGTTCAAAACATTCAGAGGTGAGCTTAGATTCAGAGAAAGGAGAGAATCTCATGTTGAGAAGGATCTTGATCAAAGCACCTACTAAGGATGAACACAAACAGAGGAGAGCTCTTTTTAGAGTCAAGTGCAAGATACTAGGTAAGGTTTGCAAGGTCATCATTGACTCGGGATCTACTGATAATGTCATATCAGAGGAAGCAGTACAAAATTTGAACCTCATCAAGACACCCCATGTGTGTCCTTACAAGGTTACTTGGTTGAATAAGGGGTAGAATATATTGCTCAATGAACAAGTATGGGTTGGGTTTGCTATAGGGAAGTATCAAGATAGGATACTATGTGATGCATTGCTGATGGATGCATGCCATCTGTTGCTTGGAAGACCATGGCAATATGACAGGGAGGCAGTACACCATGGCAAGGAGAACAAGTACTCATTCAAGAAGGATGGAGTGACCTACAAAATTCAGTCTTTGTTGGAAGAAGGCATAGTGGAGAAGGCAGAAACCAGTGTACTTTTCATGAGTGGAAAGGAATTCCTAAGAGACATGAAGGAGGATGAAGGAGTTGTCTATGCAATCATGTTGAAACCAAAGGAGGAGGAGTCACCTAGTTGGCTACCTATGATAGCAGAAGTGAAACAACTATTGGATTAGTTCAGGGATATTATTTGTGAAGGCACACCAACTACACTACCACCTAAGAGGGCAATGAATCATCAAATAGACTTTGTGCCAAGAGCAACATTGCCTAACAAGGCTGCATACAAGATGACACCAGAGAAGAACAAAGAGATAGCAAGGCAAGTTCAAGAAAATTTGGACCAAGGGATGATCAGAAAAAGCATAAGCCCATGTGTTGTTCCAGTGGTGTTGGCACCTAAAAAGGGAGATAAGTGGAGAATGTGTATTGATTCTAGGGAAATAAATGGGATAACCATTAGGTATAGGTTTCCTATTCCTAGGATAGAAGACTTAATGGACTATTTAGGGGGTGCTAAGTATTACTCTAAGATTGATTTGAAAAGTGGCTATTATCATATTAGGATGAAAGAGGGAGATGAATGGAAGTCAGCATTTAAAACCACAGAAGGGTTGTATGAATGGTTAGTGATGCCATTCGGGCTTACAAATGCACCTAGCACTTTTATGAGGGTGATGAATGAGGTCTTAAAGGACTATATTGGAGTCTTTGTGGTTGTCTACCTAGATGATATCCTCATCTTTAGAAAAATAAAAGAAGAACATATGAAGCACCTAGAACTTGTGTTGAAGAAACTTCAAGAGGAGAAGCTCACCATAAATCTTGAGAAAAGTGAGTTCATGAAGCAAGAGCTAGTCTACCTAGGATTTGTAGTGTCTCAAGGGAGCTTGAAGATGGACAAGAGCAAGGTTGAAGCCATTCTCAGTTGGTCTACTCCAATGACAGGGACTGAAGTTAGGAGTTTCCATTAATTAGCTCAATTCTATAGGAAGTTTGTGAGAAGGTTTAGTGAAATCTGTGCACCGGTCCTTGACACCATCAAAGGAGGACTGAAAACAAAGTTTGTGTGGACCAAAGAAGCCAATGAAGGATTTGAAAGATTGAAGAGGGAGATAGCTACCCAACCTATCCTAGTTTTACCAAGTTTTTACAAACCATTCATAGTGGAATGTGATGCAAGCAACATAGAAATGGGTGCTATCCTAAGCCAAGAAGGCAGGCCAGTGGCATTCTTTAGTGAAAGGTTGAATGAAGCAAAGTCTAGGTACTCATCCTATGACTTAGAGCTATATGCTTTGGTACAAGCTCTCAAGAAGTGGAGGCACTACCTATTGCCTAAGGAATTTGTGGTATACACCGACAATCAGGCCTTAAGTTACATCAATACTCAAGAGAAACAAAGTTTGAGGCACATCAAATGGATGGAGTTTTTCCAGTCATACACCTTTACTATCAAGCACAAGAAAGGGGTTAACAACAAGGTGGAAGATGCTCTTAGTAGGAGATTGCTTACCATATAGGAGATACAGTAGTAGAGTACAAGGGTTGAAGGATTCAAAGACCTATATGAAGGAGATTCTGATTTCTCAGTGATCTACAAGGTATGTACTGATTTTGAAAACCATTTTCACAGTGAGTATGCAGATTATACTTTGCAGAATGGTCTATTGTTTAGAGGAAAATAATTATGTGTTCCAAGAGGTTCCATGAGGGAGAATCTTATTCAAGAAAAGCACAATGGTAGTTTGAGTGGACACTTTGGATTGAACAAGACCCTAGACTTAGTGGAGAGGTTCTATTGGTGGCTTAAGATGCAAAGAGATGTAAGAAGGTATGTGGAGCAATGTGAAGTGTGTCGAAAGGAAAAGGGAACATCAACAAATGCAGGTCTTTATCAGCCATTACCCATCCCAAGTAGACCATGGGAATGCATAAGCATGGACTTCATAGTAGGACTGCCTAGGACACCGACTAGTTTTGACAGTGTGTTTGTGGTAGTGGATAGATTCAGCAAGATGAGCCATTTCATTCCATGAAAAACAACACATGATGCAAGTCAGATTGTACATCTATTCTTTAAGGAGATAGTGAGGATACATGGGTTGCCAAGGAGCATAGTTGCAGACAGAGATGTGAAGTTTAGGGTATATTTTTGGAAAACTCTTTGGAGGAGGTTAGGAACCAATTTGTCTCATAGCTCAGCCTATCATCCTCAAACGGATGGACAGACAGAGGTGATAAATAGGGTACTTGGTAACTTGTTGAGATGCTTAACTAAGGAGTATGGACAAGGATGGGAACAAGTGATTCCACAAGCAAAATTTGCTTACAATGATAGCACAAATAGGACTACGGGTAAGAGCCCATTTGAGATAGTATATGGCTTACATCCAAGGGGTGTACTTGAGCTTAGAGATCTAAAAGTTTATGAAGGAATCAGTGGTCATGCTGATGATTTTGCTTAGTCAATGAGAGAGTTTCATGAGCAGGTAAAGAAGACATTGATAAAGGCTAACCAGAAGTTGAAGGCTAAAAGAGATGAAGGGAAGAGAGATCTACAATTTGCAATAGGTGATATGGTGATGGTATACTTGAACAAGGAAATACTACAGAAAGGCATATCAAGTAAGTTGCAGATGAAAAGGATAGGGCCATGTAAAGTGTTGGCTAAGTATGGGTCAAATGCATACAAGGTGGAGTTACCCAAGGAGATGTCTATTTCACCTATCTTCAATGTGAAGGACTTGGTGAAGTATAAAGGACCAGAAATGGATGAGGAATAGTATAGTGCTGAGGTCAATAAGGATGTGGAAGGAATCAAGGTACCTGATTAGATCATACCACAGGTGGACAAGATTCTAGATTCAAGGGTGAAGAAGAAGACTAGGCACAAGACATACATGGAGCACCTAGTGAAGTGGAGACATCAACCAAATTCAGAGGCTACTTGGATAGCAGAGAGTGAATTTAAGAAGAATGGAATTAATGAGGAGCTCTTGACACCAAAGGTTCCTTAACTTCTTTGTTGCAGGGGGAGAATGGTGCAGGAGCACCTTAAGGTCTTTTGGTGAGATCTTGCAAATTTTGGCTTGTAGGTGGTTCTAGCCACCCACCAAGGTAATAAGGATTAATTGATAAAGTCCCAAGGTTGAATTGATGTTGTGTAGTGGAAAATTTAGGTTATTTTAGAGCCTTGAGGCTTGGGAAAGTCTCAATGAGGAAATTAGGCAAAACTAGACAATGTTGTCTTGGAAATTTGTCCTAAAAGTTGGAAAATGGCATTAATAATGTTCTAAGCTTGACCTAAGGGTCAGGTTAGCAAAACCCTAATATGACATGTGGGAAAGCTATTGTACGATTTGAGATTTGGAAAGAAGTGTTTGTGAGTTGGAAAAGAGAAAATTTCATTGAATTTATGTGTTTGAGCCTTCATCCAGTCAAGAATGGATTGAAAGGACTTATCTGATACTTTGATCCTTTCATTTGTGTCACTTACCTACCTTGTGTGGAATTATTTTAGTCATTTAATTTGACTGGTTAATCGTTTTGTGAGTTTTTTGGTGTTCTTTGTCTCACTGCCGATTCAGGCCAGTTTTGTGAATAATGAGTCTCACTTGACTTCCCGTGGCTTCCCTCTCATGGCCACTTGGAATCAAGTTGGGGACTATGTAAATAGGGTACATATAGATTTTGGGGTCTTGATTTGCAGGGAAGGTGATGAAATCATCAAGCACTAGGTGAGTGCAAGTGCATTCTGGCTAGTAGCTTGGAGAGGATAGTGGCAAGGAGAGTTGCTAAATGGATTGGTTTGTGCCAATCAATGGTGCAGGGGTGTAGGCACATGTGTCCTAGACATGTGTGTGCAATGAGAAGGGTAGAGGAGACCAAAAGGCATTCCAAGGAGTGAAAGAGGTCTGACAGTGTCATAAACCCTTGAAACCCTTGAAAATAGGGGTTTGGTGAAAGTCCTGTGTACGGACGCCAAGGGGATCTAAGCCCTAGAAAATCTTGAAACCTAGGAGGTCTGTAGAGGGAATCCATGAAGAATTTGGGGGATTTTTAAGGAAGTTTAGGCGTAATGTCAACAACACTGTTTTAGGAGGCCTAATTGACTAAAAAAAAGGTTTAAGAGAATTCGATGGGAAAATTAAGAAAGAATCTTGTAAGAAGGATCAGAGTGGAGTAAGAACACTCAAGGAATAGCTGGAGGACCTACTCCTAGTCCCAAGAAATGTACTTGTGTCATGTAGGGTCATTTAGGTGTTTTTTTCTTTTTTTTTGTCGATGCATTGAAGGAAATGTATGTTGAAGATGATGACCTTAAAGAGGTATGTTATGTGTGTGCTCATTTTAAAGATGCTTTCCATGATGAGTATTCCTATTTTTTGTTGCAAGATGATTTTTTGTTTAAAGGAGCTCAGTTGTGTATACCAAGGTGCTCTATGAGAACCAATTTGATAAAGGAGAAACATTGTGGAAGTTTATGAGGACATTTTGGGGTTGATAAGACATTGGATTAGGTAATAAGGTTCTACTTTTGGCCAAATATGCAAGTAGATGTCAAAAAAATTATAGAAATTTGTACAATTTTCCAAAGAGCCAAGGGTTCTACTTCTAATGCAATACTATATCAGCCCTTACCAATTCCTAACCGGCCATGGGAGAGTCTAAGCATGGATTTTGTTTTAGGTTTTCCAATAACTCAAAGGGGTTATGATAGTGTATTTGTTATAGTTGATAGGTTCAGTAAAATGGCTCACTTCATTCCATGAAAGTGTACAAATGATGCTTCTCACATTGCAGGGTTGTTCTTTAAATAAGTAGTTAGGATTCATGGTCTTCCACTAATAATTGTTTTAGACAGGGATTCAAAGTTTATTGGTCACTTTTGGAGGACACTTTGGAGAAAGCTTGGAACCAATTTGAATTTTAGTACTGACTACCATCCAAAAATGGATGGGCATACTAAAGTGGTCAATAGATCACTTGGTAACCTCTTGGGATGTCTCACAAAGGATCATGGGAAACAATGGGACTTAGTTCTTCCTCAAGCTAAATATTCTTATAATGATTTAGTCAATAGAAGCATAGGGAAAAGTCCTTTTGAAGTGGTGTATGGTTTGAAACCAAGAGGTGTCTTTGAGCTTAGATATTTGGTAGGGATGGAGAAGATAAGTGTTGAAGGGGAAGCATTTACAGAAGCTATGAGAGAGATCCATCACCAAGTAAAATAAAATTTGCAGAAAAGTGTTGAGAAGTGTAAGAAGCATGCTGATTTGAAAAGAAGGGATGTACAGTTCAAGGTGGGATATTTGGTCCTTGCACATTTGAAGAAGGAAATTTTTCCAAATGGAAAGTATACCAAGTTGCTGATGAAGAAAATTGTGCCTTGCAAAGTGGTCCATAAATTTGGGGCTAATGCATATGAGATAGAAATCCCTCCTGGAGTTGCTATCTCCCCTATCTTTAATGTTGCTGATCTATACCCTTTAAAGGGATATGTGGATGTAGGTATAGGTTTTGATGCTAATTTTGTTGATGATGATTGGGTTAGAGATCTACCACCTACTGAACCATTGAATCTTGAAGCAATTTTAGACACAAAAGAGGTGAAAAGAACAAGACACAAAGTCTATAATGAGTATCTTGTCAAATGGAAAGGTTTACCTCCTAAAGATGCCACATGGATGTCTGAAGAAGATATTAAGAAGCATGGAACATCAGTGCAAGAGATAATCTCAGGTGGGACCTGAGAATCTTTCCTCTCCGGGTGTATGGTGTAGGGGCACCATGGCAATTTTGCTTAAAAGATGTCAATAGGTGTCTAGGGTTGTGTTTTGTGTGTTTTAACACTTATTTGATGTAATAAGGTCAAATAGAGACCATATTTGATGTATTTGTGTCATGTAGGGTTATTTAGGTGGTTTTTTTTATAAAAGTGGTCAAACTGGTGTAAAAGTTGCTTTGAAACTTGATAGATTTGGATTTTGTGAGGAAAATGAGCATTCATCTTTTGGATTTTAGTTGTAAACCATTGATTTTCAGTTGTAACATGTTTATATGGCCTCAAAAACTTTGAGGCAAGGTTGTTGAAGCATTTTGGTGGAAAAAATATAAGAATATACTCTATTTTTTGTTGATTTTGTGTGTTTTTTGTAGTTTCCAGTTTTGTACGGCCCTGTATAGTTGAGTTGTGATCTAAAATTCATGTGAAAAGTTGCTACAGTGAATCTAATTTGATTTGAATGTGGTGTGATTGAATTTAATTGAGGAATAAGCCTATTTGAAGAGTTTCTTTGAAGACCGCCTGCAAAACCCTCAATTTAAGGGTTTGTAACAAAAATCATGCATACCAACCCATTCCTGTGTTGAATCATGACCAAACTCGGTGGAATGGATGATTTTAGTTTTCTTTAAAAAATTTTGGTGTTGTTTAGAGTAGGGGATGGAGTTTGGAGTGTTTTTGTCCATGCCCTAGCCTAACATCTTCATGTGTTAGGCTTGGTTAGGTAGAGATATTATAGGACAAAAAAATTGTGGTGAGTCTTGGTGGAGTAAATTGCATAATTGGATCCTATGTGACATGTGAAGACTACTAGTGTAGATTTTTGGTGTTTGGGGTTTGAATTCCCTAGAGGTGCTTTGGAAAAGAGGCCTAATTTGGCCCTGTTTCAATGTAGCAGACCTATTTTAGAACACTTGGTCCAAAACAACCCTATTCACAAATGAGATATGTTATGAATGGGACTAAAGGGTGTCTGAAAAGGTATAGATTTTGAATATAGATGGCCTTCTTTAAAATTAATGCTAGAATAGCTAGGTTTGCAGACCTAGTAGCTAGAAATAAGAGAGTTTGTGAAACCCACCATTTTTGGCTTTAGAATCTCAAAGTAGTTGTTGAATAGTGTTGAATTGAGTTGATTGAACCTATTCCACCCCTACTCTATATCACTTCCTTAACCTCATTGTTGGATTTCTTTAACTCTTCAATCTCTTGTCTAAGAATGCTAACTTGTTTAGTAGAAGCACTTTCTATATCAACTAGTGGAGCAAGAGGACGTTGATATAAAATTATTTCCTTGTTCTATGAGGGGCGTGCTCCTTTCAATTATTCCTTCAACTTCACATTTTCCATGAACAATTTATTGACTTCATCATTTAAAAACTTTTGTTCCTTTTCATACTCTCCCAATCTAGCTTCCATCTCCTTAATTGTAGCTCAGGTGAACATAGTTGAATGCATTGTCATGGTTGTAGCTTCTAGAGGAGTTATATCCTTTAATGTTTTCACCATAGATTTACCTTTCATTTCCTGCACTACATCTAGTAACCTTGGTTTTTGTGTACTCTTTTGTTTGGCCCAGAATGCCAAGGTTTCAATCTTAGGGTTATACCTTGTGCCACTTACCCCTTCATCTAATTCAAACTCAAAAATCAACCTTGGGTCCTCATGTGCTCTCACTTAATAAAGTAAAAACACTTTCTTTAATTTCATACCAAGGACAATAAGTATATTACTTTTCAAAATCATCTCTCTAGCCTCTTGTGGGCTGACATCAATATTATCAATCCTTAATTCATTAAAAGTTTGGGCTACTATCTGGTCATGTTGGGATTCCTCAGCTCCCATCTTATTTATTTCAACCCTCACTTCAAACTCTCTCATTTTCATCTTAATCAAAAAGTCTTTAAGTTCAAGGGTTTTGATAAATTCATCATATTCCAAGAACTTGTGAGCTACAACTACCCTATCATCCTCATGCATTTCTCTTTCTCCTTGTACCTCAATATCAGCTCTAGCTTCAGGCCTGTGGGATTCAGTTTCAAGCATAGGTTGGTCCACTTCAACATCATCCTTGAAATATCTTAACACATTAACTGCTTCTTCTGTATCTCCAACCTCCTCACTTATTTCATAGGAAACAAGTGGCTCTATCTCTTGTGTATTTTGTTTTTTAGAAGGTGGTTGTTTAGGAGATGATCCTAGAGAAGCATGACATACTGAAATAGTATCCAGAGTTGGTTTTGTAATTAGAATACCACTCGGCCTTTTGGGACATAATTTGGAAAGTCTCCCCATATCTGCTGCAATCTCATATAATTCATTAAACTTATTAATTATCATATCAATCCTCTTGATAGGATTTTCTTCCTCTACAAAATAACCCAAAAAATCACTATGCTTCATCTTTCTTTCTTCCTCAAATTTTTTCATAAGTTCCCATTTTCTCCTCCTATCATTTACTTGTTGAGGAGTGAAACAATTTCTGATTACATCTTCTTCCTAGTCAATCTGGTGAGTAACCATAGCCTTGGTAAGTATGGTGTGTCTTACAAAATTCATGTGACCCTCAGGGTCAAAAGCTCTTCCCTTTCTAGACTGTAAAGAGTACCTTTATTTTAGATAATTTTGCAACTCTTCAAGTTTATCGGATCCCACTAATAGTTCCCAACATGTTGTCAAATTGGGTAGAAATGTACCCTTTGTTTACTCATGACATCCTTTTCCATCCATAGAATCTACCACATGAACTCTAAAAAGGCTAATCGAAGGGGGATAAACTTTGGCAGTATATGTGGGGCCTTTAGGCATCCATAAATCCTAATTATTGTGGTATCTAGTAGAAAAAACCAATCACCGAAGTTATGAGTATGGCCTTGCTCAATTTTCAAAGCCAAAGGTCTTAACAATTTTAGCACAAGTGTGTGTGGTCTTGGTGGTTGCTGGCCAAGAAATCTCATAATTTTGTACACAAACTCATCATGGAATATCACATAATTCAAATTCTTACATCTGTTGTCACATATATAACACCATAGTTGCACTGGCAGCAAATTCCCCTACTTGTCAATCTGACCCAAACACATCCTTTTGGTCCATCTATCTTTATTCTGGTATAATATCAATTGGAACAGCAAAGAATATTGCTTGAATGTTATGGGGGATCTATTTTCCCTGACTTGCAAAAATGATTCATGCAATGCTTTCTCAAGATATGAAGAAAAATCATATTCAATGTTCATCTCAGGGTTTTGGATCCTCATAGCCATCATCATTAAACTAATTGTAATTCACTCTTCTACATCTATCCCAAGTACTCGATAGAGAGAAAAGTAGGTTTTCTTGAAATAGAATTAGAAATTTGAGACTTCAAATGGTTCAGTAGTAGAAGGGGATATAGGAATCACCCTGTTGTTCACACCCCTTTTCATGTAAATGGGGACTTCATCACTTCTATGGATTTTCGTTAATCTAGTATAATCTTCTTTACTTCTTTGCAAATCAATTTTCGTCAGGGCTTGTTTGTTTAGGTCAAAAAATTCAATGATGGCCGATAGAGTCAACACAACTAATGGTGAACCATCTGGAAATGTCATAGACCTAGTAGCAAGATGTTAAATTTGAGCCAATACTCTGATGAACTCTACATCTATAAAAACATTTGGGACAATTAAATTGGCCGAATTTAATGCCCGTGGATTTCACACCAAAATCTTGCCCTCCCTTTTGTCATAAAAGTACCAAAATAGTTCTCACCCGAAGATAGGGATAAGGGCATCTCTACAACTCTGAGACACATCACTAAAAACATTCTTAAATCCTCTCTCAGTTGATTCAGGGAGGATGTCCATGATAGACTGGTGTAAGGACCTCTTTTTAACCTTAAATTCTTCATTTTTAGTTTGAGGTTCTTTCTTCTTGGGTGGCATGATGTCCTTTTATAGTTTCAGGTTCTTTCTTCTTCGCCAACATGATGTTTAACTATCTTACTTCTCCTAGTGTATCTGAAATGCATAATTCCCAACAATCTTCTACTCGTAAATCTTGATTCATAGTTTAACTATCTTACTTCTCCTATACTTTTGAAATACAAAATTCCAAACAATCTTGTACTCATAAAACTTAATTCACAATATTTTTATGCACTTACCCGGGTTATGATAATTGCAGAGCTTAACCTTCTTGAACTCCTAGATCCCTGGACAATAATTTTTGCAAATGTGCAAAGAGAATGTCAAATTCTTGGTTTAATGGCTTCTAAGCTCAATCATGTCAACATTAATATCAACCTTATGCCAAGTATTTTTCTCATAGTTCAAGTTTGAACTCCACCATTGATTTTACAATATCGGATGGTTGATGTGATTCATGCATTTAATACCACTTTATCACCACCATTTTCTCTAACTACCACGAGATAGAGGGGTATAAACCACTATATCGCATTCTTCTTTGTATTTCATCGCGAGGTAGCAGGATCCTTACCTCTATACCATAAGCTTGACATGTATAACCCATGGTATTGCGGTTTACATTAACAGTTCCTTACCTCTATACCACAAGCTTGACTTGTTTAACCTGCAGTACTGCAGTTTACATTAATGATTACCGTCATATTGTATGCTTCATCACATACTTCTGTAGTATAGTGGTTCATACCACCCTACTACATGCCTTTATGATCTTCCTCATGGGATGGTGGGTTATTCCCCACTATACCACACCCTTCATTTTTCCTTCTCGCAGTATGGCGGTTTATGATGTAATTTAATTCTCTCATACCACCCAACCACTCATCAAAATACTTCCACGGTATGGCGGTAAACATCTTCATGTTGTATGTTACACACCACCAGCCTGCCAATGGTTCAGATTACTACTGCGAGATCACAGTAAGAGACTGTTAAGGGATTTGGAATGTTTTTAGCTAGACATGTTTTTGCTTAAGTATATATATGATGAATTTTTGGTATGTTAGGTAAAAAATAAAAAATGGAATATAAGGGTCAAGACTCATATCATGGAGCTCAATATTAATTGTGATGATGGAACTAGGCAAAATTTTAAGGTTCTAACACACCTCATGATGAACTAGACTATGTTTTTCCTTCATCCTACTTGTGTTATGTTTTTATGATTTATTCTCTTGTGAATATATCCCTGAAGAAAATTTGTCTAATACATGTAGTTGTAAACATCTTCTTAGTTTTTTACTACAAAATATTTTTAATCTATAAACTGAATTCTATTTTAAGTTTCCATTTGTAGTTATCACCTGGTGCAGGATCACCGTCAAGACTTGATGCCTACAAGAGGCAATGTTTGATTTTTTGTCTTTTTTTGTGTTGTTTCATGTTAATAAGGTCATTTATGACCATTTTGGATCATTTTGATCCATTTTGGAATGTTATAGGTCCATTGGTCAAAATTTGTAAACATTTGCAAAAAAGATGTAAAAGTTGTCATTGTGAAAGTTATCAAAAGTGCATTAAAGTTACAAATTTTTTTAGGAAGTTAGTTGTGGGTGGTTGGTAGTTGGAGAATGCTTGGGAAATAATAAATACATTTTTTAAACATGAATCCCAAGGTTGGGAGGAGATTGGAATGAATAAATTTCAATTTTGCACTCTAAAAATTGTATTTTTCTTACAAATCTGATTATTCTTTTCATTTGTGTGGACTATACTTTGCATTTAATGACCTACACTTGATTGGAGATGATAGAGGATTGAATCAACTTCCAAATTTAATTGGTTTTGGGTTCAAAATTCATTCATGGTTTGCTACTTGCATTGTAGGGGTGTGTCATATTGTTATGCTTGTTTGAGTAAGGGTTCAACCATGGTTGCATTCATTCATGGCAAAGTGGGCCTAGGTTGTGAGATTTGCTGAGAAAAAAAAAATTGAGACCATATGAGATGTGTTTGAAGTATTTGAATAGGAGTAGAGACCCCTTGAAGCCAATAACTCGGTTGTGTCATGCCTAATTTCTCAAGTAGGCCTAGTAAGAAGGAGGACAGACAGTTTTTGAACCCTTTCATACAAAGAAACCCTACCTAATTTCTAGATATATGTAAGAATGGCCAAAAGGGTATCCTAAATGGGTCTCTTTTTCTATAGATCAAGTATGTTCCAAAAGATATGACCAAAAAGGCCTTTTTGGAAAGCTATAAGGAAGAATGGTG
>CM021106.1:7960377-7987408 GCA_007115665.2 Sequoiadendron giganteum | reverse complement strand
TTTCTCAGTCACAACACTAAGAAACACACTTTGTAATAGTACATTTTTTAAAGAAAAGACACATTTTTGTCTTGTATCTATTGTAAGAACACATTTTATCAATCAAATTTTAGTATTTTTCCTTCTTAATAGTCATTTCATTATGTGCAAATGAATGATTGATTATGTTTTTTTGTTTTTTTTGTGTTTTTATATGTTTAAACCTCAATTAAAGCTTTGTCTCATTTCCAACACTTATAGGCAGAAATTACTGAACAAAAACAATTAAGTAAACTACCAATTGACTAAATATACTACCAATTGACAAAAATCAATGTTAATAAATATGACTAAATATAATGATTATACAATTAATAAACAATGTATCAATATACCTATCAGTTGACAGAAATCAATGAGCAAAAATAATTAAATAAACTACCAAATTGATCAAAATGATGATTAAAATTAATGACTAAATACACTACCAATGGATGAAAATCAGTGAATAAAAATGACAAAATAAGTGACCATTTAACATCAATCAATGACTAAATTAACGATAAAATATACCAGTGAATAAAAAAATGACTAAATAAGTGATCGGTTTAAAATATTCAATGACTAAATTAGTGACTAAATGTAATGCCCCTGCCACGTAACCCTTTTGGGATTAAATTTAATTAATTAAATAAATTAAATTAAATTTTATTAATAAATTTAAATATAACTTCTAAACATAATTTTAATTTTAATTAATCACCACTTTTAACCAATGCAATTATTCTAAGAATTAATTCAATAAATAAGCACCTTTCAGAACAAATAACATTAAAATAAGGTAAACCATGACTCAACAAACAAGACTATCGACACACTAAGGCTAAGGCGTAGACTTGACACAAGTTACCTAGGTACTATCTCCCATTCAACTTAACTGTTGGATCAACACACTCAAACCTTTGAAACCAGGTGGAGTCGATGTCATGTACTTGCAACCTGAAAACCAAGTAAACAACATCATATAATATAACCAGCATATAATACACAGCGTGAAGAAGAAATCACGGATTCGCAAGCCACTCGCAAGCGAGTGATGCGAACCCTTCCCCCTCACCAATACACTCATCAAGACTAACATTTACATCATACTCAATAATCTCATATTAAAATCTCATGTTATAACTACTAACATCATTACACCATTAAAGCATGTAAAATAATCATCAGATAAACACATCACATAATAATAGTTCATCGCTTAATAAGTAGCGATCAAAACACAAATAACAAGGTGTGTCCAGTATCAAAGTAGCTGCAACCAACAAAGCATAAAGCAAAATGAACAAGAAGCAAAATGGAGGGGTATTACACTAAATTACACACTACCAAATCAATCAAATTAACGACTACATCAATGAACAAATTGACCAATCAGATGACTAAATTAACAAGCAAGTCGATCACTCAGATGACTAAACCAATGAACAAATTGATCAATCAGGTGACTAAATTAACAACCAAAATCGATCAACCGGACGACTAAAAATAGTTTAGTCATCATTTCGGTCGCGTTATAAATGACTGGAAATAAACTACTACCGGTCATGCGACCATGTTCAATCATTTATTAGTATTTTTTAGTAGTTTTTTCAGTTTTATATTGTTGTTTGTGTACTAGTGATGCATTGGTGAAGTTTAGATAGTAATTGTTGGAGGGAAGTTTGTGGTGAGGACCAACCACAATAGTCTCAAGTATTTCTTGGAGCAGAAAGATTTGAACGAGAGGTAGCAGAAATGGTTCAGTAAAATACAGGCCTATGACTTTGATATAGAGTATGTGAAAGGGAAGAAGAATGTTGTTGTTGATGCCCTTTCTAGGAAGCCTGCCACTTGTTCACTTTCAAATATTTTAGCTGATTGGCAGTCTCTCTTGTTAGTTGAGTACTCCAAGAATAAATTTGCATGTGAGGTGATGGATGACCTAGTACAGGATGATAGGTATTGGGTTGTGGATGATGTGATCTTCTACAAGGATAGAATCTACTTGGTACCAAAGTCTAAGTTGAAGGAGAGGATACTGCAGGCTTCATATGACACTCCTCTAGCAAGCTAGCAGGGCTATTTTAAGACATACAAATAGGTCAGAGAGAGGTTCTCTTGGAAGGGCCTCAAGGAGGATGTTCTGAGACACGTTAGGAAGTGTGTTACTTGCCAATAGAACAAGACCGAGCATACACATCTGGTTGGTCTATTGCAGCCCTTGCCCATTCCAGAGTAGAAGTGGGAGAGAATTTCCATGGATTTCATCACAAGTCTACCCAAGGTGCATGGGAGAGATTGTATCTATGTGGTGGTGGATCGGTTGAAGTATACTCACTTCTTTTCTATACCTACAGAGTACAGGGCACCACAAGTAGTTGAGTTGTTCTTTAGAGAGATCTTCAAGTTGCATGGGCTACCTAGATTCATAGTCAGTGATAGGAATAGTATGTTCTTGAGTGAATTCTAGCAAGAAATCTTTAGGTTGGTAGGTACTAAGTTGACTCTGAGCACAAGTTACCACCCTCAGATAGATGGTCAGACACAGATCGTGAATAAGTGGATGGAGGGGTACTTGCACAACTATATCTCAGGACAACATAGGGCATGGACTAAGTGGTTGCACTTGGGAGAGTATTGTTATAATACCACTTATCATATGTCTATTAGGATGTCTCCTTTTTGGGCACTATATAGATATGATGCACCATCATTCATGGACTTGGCTTTTGGAGAGAGCAAAGCTCCTAAGGATAAGGATCAGATCTAGGAGAGTCATAACACCTTGAGAGAACTCAAGGATAATTTGCAAGTGGCACAGAATCAATAGAAGACTTATACTGATACACACACGGTTGAGCATATTTTTGAGGTTGGGGACTTGGTCTACCTTCATTTGCAGCCCTATAGGTAGTCTTCTTTTAAGAAGAATGGTGTAGAGAAGCTAAAACCCAGGTTTTATGGACCCTACAAGATCGCTAGGCGTGTTGGGGAGGTAGCCTATGAGTTGAAGCTGCCAGAGAGTAGAAAGATTCATAATGTGTGTAAAGAGAGAAACTCTTTAATTCCAAATAATCTTATAATTCCTTTAATAAGTTCATTTACATTCCATCTAATATCGTAACTCCATTATATTAAATTACTTTAATCCAAAAGATTCCAAAAATCGACTTAAAGTCTACAATAAGATTCATAATACTTCCAATTTATTTCATACACGTGTCATCTTACATGACATCAATAATACAAAAAAATTGTAAAATAAATTTACAATTCAAGACTTAGGCATTTTTTCCCCTTAAGTTCTACAATAATCATACAATAATGAAATATAATAGATATATGAAGAAATCTTCATTTGATCTTCAATCCAATAGCTTATCTTCAAACATGAAGACGAGAACGAGGTTTAAGCACTTTTTCCGCCCAACCTCAAAGCTTACACTTCCCCGGAATTTGTTAGCCATTCAAAGAATACCTGACCCTGCACGAATCGCTTAGCAAAAATAAGTCGACAAGCAGGATGGAATCTGATGCGTGCCTAGTATAACTAGTAAATCCACAAGCATTTTCATTTTTCTAATTCATTTAAGAAACGAGCAAGTTCGATACTAGGATATGGTAGAGAGTGATTCATATTCCATATATTTCAATGGTCCTGAAGTTACTTGGCCAAGTAAAATGTCATGCACGATAAATAATAGTAGTTTTGGAAAAGCAAAACTACGCTCTCTAAAAAACCATATTCGGCACCCATCCCGGAAGGTAACTTTCCAAACACATGACATGCACATTCAATTATCAAGCATGCATGGTTCCATTCAAAATAAATAAATTATCTTTCCCAACTCATGTCAAGCACATTCATTTATCAAGCATACATGGTTTTAATACAATAATCTTGTAGATTTAAATCGTAAATAACATTATGTTCATATTCGAAATAAATAAAGAACACACATTCTTTCGGTTTATTTATACATAAATTCAACTACACTTCAATATAATCCTCTTCTAAACTCATTTCTTTTCAAAGTAATTTTATTTTTAAATTGCTTTCTTCTCTTTTCTGTTTTTCATATTTCCCTTAAAATAATATCTTTTGTAAAAACATAAAACCTCATATTCAATTCAGTTTTGCAGTGATTTAATATCATTTCTAGGAAATTATCAAATTCCACTTTTTTTCTTTTCAAGCATATTTAAATATACAAAAGTATTTTATATTTTACTTTCTAGAAAACATTCAATAATTTTAATCTTTGATATTTTAAAATCTTCATGTTCTTTTCTAGTAATTTCCAATTCTATGTATGTACAGTTAACGAATCTAGTTTTCTTTTGGGGATTTTCTAAATCTAAAACATGTTGTTTCCGGTAAAAATATTTACGAAATTTTTATATTTGAAATATATCTAAAACATACTGCTTTCTAAGAAAATCTTTAAATATGCAAAAACAAAATTCTCTAAATAAAGAAATCTACTGTCTCTTAATTGTTTTTTGTTCAAGATCGTTCTTTATCTTCATGAAAAATACAATCTGGTGTATAAACTGTCTTCTAAATTTGATAAAATAGAAATATGTTTTCATTTGATAAAATATATGAATATAAGAAAATGGTAACTAAAACATATTAATATTTTAAGTTTGGTAAATTATAGTTTTTCATTGAGTCTACCTGTCAATCTCTTGTAGCTGTGTGTTTTCTTAAATCTAGCAATGATTCTTTGTTCTTTTGTTCTTCTTGTGAGTATATTTCTTGTAGCTACTCTTTGTCTGTATTTCTCTTTCCCTCTACAGTTGCCTTCTCTTCATGTTATTCTCCTCCTTCCCTTTCCTTCTCTCTTTCTTTCTACCCACACGTATGAGTTAGTTAGCAATTGTTGTTCTCTATTCACTCTCCCCTTCTAGCTACGCCTCTCCCTTCTCTCCCTGTGCACCTCACCTCCTCTTCACTTGTTCCTATGCATATGATGGAGGGTTTCTTTTTGTTGTGTATTACCTCCTCCCTGTTGGCCGCGCCCTCCTTCCTTTTCTTCCCACGTGCCTTCCTCTCTTCCTCTTCCCACGCACTTCCCTACTGGTCACGCACTTCACCTATCTCCTCTCCTTCTGGTCGCACCTTGCCTTTTGTCTTCTTAACTCCCTCCTCCTATCACGCTTTGCCTGCTGTCTTCTCTCTTATCTCCTTTCTTCTCTTCCCACATGCACCTAAGTTCAACAGAATTCAAGCAAAAACAGCTCCCTTCTCCAAAACTAGATTTTTCTCTGCTCATATGCGCATGATGAAAAGAGATTTTCTTCTTCTTCCTCTATGTAAAAACGGATTTCTCTTTCTCTTCCTCTTCCAATTCATGCAAATGGTGGAGTTATCAATTAAATTCGATCCACAATATGTGCCACAGTCCCAGCAATGGTGGCAATAACTCAGATTTCTATCTCTTCTTTTGCATACGAAATTGATTGAAAGGTAATTGATTTCAAATTGTTTACTGTTGTTTTCAATTCAATCCATTTTGCATTTATTTCTAATTTCCATTGAATAACTAGATTTAATATATATTATTTTATTTAAACATATATTTCAATATATGGATATTCTAATAATTTAGAATTAAAAAGCATTATTATATTCAACTAAAAATAAAAGATTTACATAAAGAATTAATTGTTTAAATACAATCAATTTATCCTCTTATAGATATAACAACAATATTTTAGTTTTCAAAAGTATTTAAATTTTTCTTTCCACACAATAACATAATATACTCAAATTGATTAAACTTTTTGCAAATAATCAATCTTTCCATTTCAAAACAAACATATTCCTTTTCACATAAATTTGAGCAATGAGATAAACTTAAATAAAATTTCCAAATAATAATCATCACAAAAACACATTAATAATAACTAAGTGGTGTGATATTCCATCATCCTTATTAACGTATAATGGCTAAAACGACTCTACTTGATCAATGTTCTCACTTTCATTCTCGTTCACCTGTTCCTGCGTTCACTTGCACTCAAATTTTCATCAGCAATGACAAACCCCGAATTTCATAAATAATGAATTAAAATCATTTCTTTTTGCATTTAAATATCAATTTCAATTTTAATTTTCAATAATCATTAATTTCAATAATCATCTAACATAAACATGCAAATCTCAAGATTTATATTTGCAATTAAATAATTGATAAAAATCGGGACGTGACAATGTGTGTCATGTTTTGTGCCTCAAGAAGGAACTAGGATAGTAGGTTACATATTCAGCAGAGTTGCCACTGTTGGATGAGGAGGGACACTTAGTCCTAATTCCTAAGAAGATAATTGATACCTGGGAGAAGAGATTGAGGAATAGGGTGGTGAAAGAGTATTTGGTGAGGGAGAAATTTGCTAGGGGAGGATGCCACTTGGGAAGGAGATCAGATTCTTTAGCATCTGAGTTTGCAATTTCTTAAGGACAAGCAATTTTGAGAAGGGAGGACTGTAATGTCCCCTTCTCAGTAGCCACCCAGAGATTGTTTAGCCTTTATTTATTCATGAAGGATAAATAAGAGAAATAAGGGAATAATCATCAATTTCAATTTTAATTTTCAATAATCATCTAACATAAACATGCACATCTCAAGATTTATATTTGCAATTAAATAATTTATAAAAATCAAGACGTGACAATGTGTTTCATGTTTCGTGCCTCAAGAAGGAACTTGGATTGTAGGTTACATATTCATCAGAGTTGCCACTGTTGGATGAGGAGGGACACTTAGTCCTAATTCTTGAGAAGATAATTGATACCTGGGAGAAGAGGTTGAGGAATAGGGTGGTGAAAGATTATTTGGTGAGGGATAAATTTTCTAGGAGAGGATGCCACTTGGGAAGGAGAGAAAAACAAACATATTCCTTTTCACATAAATTTGAGCAATCAGATAAAATTAAATAAAATTTCCAAATAATAATCATCACGAAAACACATTAATAATAACTAAGTGGTGTGTGAGATGTCATCATCCTTATTAACGTCTAATGGCTAAAACGACTCTACCTGATCAATGTTCTCGCCTTCATTCTCGTTCACCTATTCCTACGTTCACTTGCACTCAAATTTTCATCAGCAATGACAAACCCCGAATTTCATAAATAATGAATTCAAATCATTTCTTTTTGTATTTAAATCTCAATTTCAATTTTAATTTCAATTTTAATTTTCAATAATTATCTAACATAAACATGCAGATCTCAAGATTTATATTTGCAATTAAATAATTGATAAAAATCAGGACGTGACAATGTGTTTCATGTTTCGTGCCTCAAGAAGGAACTTGGATAGTAGGTTACATATTCAGCAAAGTTTCCACTGTTGGATGAGGAGGGACACTTAGTCCTAATTCCTGAGAAGATAATTGATACCTAGGAGAAGAGATTGAGGAATAGGGTGGTGAAAGAGTATTTGGTGAGGGAGAAATTTGCTAGGAGAGGATGCCACTTGGGAAGGAGAGCAGATTCTTTAGCATCTGACTTTGCAATTTCTTAGGGACAAGAAATTTTGAGAAGGGAGGACTGTAATGTCCCCTTCTCAGTAGCCACCCGGAGATTGTTTATCCTTTATTTATTCATGAAGGATAAATAAGAGAAATAAGGGAATAAATATTAATTTAATTATTTGTAAAGTTATCTCAATAAATTAATATCATAAGATAGTTTTATATCTAATTAGTTTAATAAAGTGACTAAAATAAATATTTTATCATAAAGTCACTTGGGAATAAAATAATATTATTTTCTAGAAGCTTCTTGAAGGAGGATGAGAATTCTTTATAAGGAGCTAAATGCAAGCCATTTGATCATGTCTTGAGTTATTCTATTTTCATATTTGTGTGGGAAGTGCTTGCATGTATGCAATATCCAAGGGTTTGAAGACCCTAAGATATCGGTTTCAGTTGTGCAACATCAACCCTATCTGGAATTGAGTGCGAGATATTTCAGTCTTCCAAATTGGGAAAATTTAATGGTCTATGATCAAATTTTGGTAAAGTGGAAAAATCGATTTGAAGAAATTATTTACAAAATTTTGAGAAGTGTTTATAGCCATTGGAGAATTCGATTTTTCTAGTTTGAGGTCATTTTGCAGTCACAAGAAGAAATCAATTTTTATCATTGGCAGGTTGGAAAAATCATCGCTCCTCTTAGTTCCTTGGCGCGGTTCCTTGAAGGCGATTTTGGGAGTTTCTTATTATTAGATTTGGGTGAAATATAATCAACAGCATATCAAGTTCAATTTTGGAGAGTGGGGCTTGAACATTTTTATTTTTAGCTGGAACAAGTCGCAACACATCAGGTGATAATGGTGCAACTTCCTAGCAACAAATGGAGTCAATTTTGAAGAGAATCGACTAAAGTTTGCACAAAAATACCATTTTAGTTCAAGGCGATTATCCAAGTTCCATCATTCATTGAATATAGAGTCATTGTAATTGCATTCTCATTCCTCATTGAGTCACTGGTTATTAGTTAATGGAGTTGTAGTCATCTACAACAGTTATACATTACATTTAGTCATTGTATATCTCTATCACAGTAGATTGTAGTTGTATTTCATATTGCAAATATAGTTGACATTGCATAGTATCATTTTGAATTGGTAATGCCTCTATATCATTGTAAATTATTGGAAAAATATGTAATCAGACATGAGCAGCAATATACATGAGTTTGATTTGCATATCAACTATTTGTCATAATGTCACCTTGTTGTAGTTGAATATTTGCATGAGTTCAGTCTTATTATTGCATTGGAAAATCAAAAGAAAGATTGCATTGCATCTTCCATTTCAGTCTTAAGAATATTGCAAGTAGAGTCTTTACATTTATGATATCATCATATGCATTAAAAATACAAAGAGAAACCATAAACAACAGTCGAAGAGTTCACAAGAGAACTGTTTGTCAAAAAAAATCGATCATCAAAATCAAAAAATTAAGGACAGTTTTGGCAAGGCTTCTTACATTGAACCAAAGGTGGCACCTCCAGTCCTTGGTGTCTATTTGGAACAAAATATTTTTTGCTATGTGATCTGCCATTATTGAGTCCAAGCTCACCCACTTTGCTTGGTGTATTCTTTTCCAAGGCTTACCAACTAGGTCTCAGCTTTCTCACATGGGGGTTTAGGACCCTCATTTCCCTTTTGTGGGAAGGCCGAGTCATTTAAGCATCTCTTATGATTTTGTACCAGAGCTTAGCAACTATGGAATTGGTTACATGACTTCTTTCGACCATTTCAGCTAGAGCCTTTCTCTTGGAATATGGTTTTGCTAGCCTAAACTCTCCCAGACTCCCTACTAAGTATACCTAGATTTGGCACACTTTCAGGGTGGGAATCCTCTTCAGTATTTGGAAAGATAGAAATTCCTACATTTTTTCTCTCAGCCAGATTGATAAATTTGTTTCTTTATATTCTAAATCCATTATTTTCTCTAATGTTTTTTTGCAGATTTAAGTGCAAACAAACAAAGTTGCGCTTCAAGCTGCTCACCTTCAAGAGCTTCTAGACCACTAGGGTAATGTCCCTTACATTGTGGCTCATGTGCCTCCCTCTCCCACTTCCTCCTAAGTTGGTTTCCTTCATGGGGCTGGCGGAGAAGTGGCTCCGCCAGGGATTTTTCCCCCATTCTCAGGCTCCTCCTCATCATGGCTCTCGCCCTTATAGGTGGTCACCCTCTCCTCCTCCACGGTCTGACCTAGGGTGGCATTCTGAAGGAGCGACAGGGGCTGGAAGTAGAGATTTTGGGTTGCCTTCTAGTGATGCTCCTCGGGGTGGTTCCGGTTGGCCTACTGATACATCTAAGTGGCTCTAGTGTTTGGATCTGGCGATTTCTCCTCACCGTGAAGATAAAGATAAAGAGAAAGATGATGATGGTTGGGCTCCCCCTAACGTCACTTCGGACCATGCTATTGTATGGGGAAAATTAGATGATAAGGGCCCGCCACCCTCTGTTGGCACTGTTATGGCTGCTTAATAGCCTTTTTTATTTATGTTATTGTAATATTTGTTTATTTCTGGGCATTGCCCAAGACTCTTTGATACTCTTAACACTACCCATGTGACTCTCGAGGTGTGTCTTCTTACCACCCACATTTGTTTGTGAATATGTGTATTTCTATCTTTTATTAATATAGATATAGACACGTATTCATCAAAAAAAATCTTAACAATGGTTTCATCATAATATTTCAACTTGCTCAATAAGAAATCCAATAATACATTAATGAGACTATGTTAACCGATAAATAATCAAAATAATATAATTTTAATATAATTTTTAACTCACAATTTACATTTTACAAGTCACAATTCTGACTTTAATTTGTATCAATTTATAAGCTTTACTACATTAAATTCGATGAAATTTTTCATTGCATGGTGAGTTGAGTTACCTAATTAGTGGCAAAATTGTAATGCCTATTTACATCTATAATGAAAACTAAAAAGTTCATAATGTCAAAATGGTGGAAGCCCAAAATTTTGCTTGAAAATTTATGAGTCACACAAAGTAGAAAGCAAATTAATTGTAACAAATATATGGCTTTTGTAAACCCACATGGTGCTCTCTTCACGTGGGTTCATATTTTAAAAAGAAATCCAACATTGCAAATAATTGTAAATCCAAGTTCCTTAACCTTTGCCTACATCCTCTCACCCTGTAGGTGTAGGAATGCATCGAAGCATACTCGAAAATTAATTCTAGAAGATACTATAATTACAAGTGTTGCGGTAAACATGCATGCATAATGTGGATGCATAGAAAAGGTATGCAAGCTATTTGAAGGGAGGTGCAAACATGGAAGCTAGTGCAAGGGTTGTAAATGATATCATTGCCTGTTCTAAAGAATAATAGTTGCTTAATAAAACTTACAGGAGTTGTAATGGCCCGCGCATGATTAGAATGGCATACCCAATAAAGATTATGCATTTTAGAGTGACCTACATGCTGATAGACAACATTGCAAAGAATTATGCCCAGCCAAGTTGAAAGGATATGCACAAAATGGATTTAGAAAATTTAAGCAAATGCAAACATCAAATGCAAAACTAGATTACACAATCTCATTGCGTTCTTTGAAATGGGAACATGGAAACAGAGACAACACACACCAATCATTTGACAAAATGCTTCTGGGGAATGTGAGCTCATCACATGCAATGATCACAAGGTAAACACAAAATGGGTTTGTTGAAAAGGCTCCATAAAACCTCAAACAAATGGTTGTGCTTAAAGAGAACACATTAAGCTCTGATCCGATCAAAATTTTGTCTTCTATTTCTGTTTTCCATTTGACAGTCATTGTCATGGTTATATTTTTGGTTAAGTTATAAATTTTGACTATGTATCTCTTGTGTAATTCAAGTAACAATCTCAACTGGAGATACAAGAAAGCATTGGGAATTTGAGCAGCCTAAGATTTGAGGAGCCAGTTGGAACAAGAACCAAGTAGAGATGGATCTTGTTATTCTTCACTAGAGAATGAGATCAATTGGTCTAATTTCGACCTTGTGATCCTTCACTAGAGAATGAGATCAATTGGTCTAATTTCGACCTTGCTACATCTTGGTTGGCGAATCTTGGTTCAAATTTTTGCACTATAGGCATTATTTGAGGCACAATAAAGGAAAGAAAAAACCCTAATGTGTTGGAATGAAAAATAGAGATGACCTAATTTTGTATTATATTAATCATGGGTTTTAATTAATTTTGTTTTATAATACTTGTGCTCGAAGGATCTTTCTTAAATTCAGAGTTTTTAATAGATAAGGTTTGTTAAACATTGACACAAATAAGGCATTACATATTTCTTTGTGTGTTTCATAAGATGAATGTTGCATAGTTCCAAGAAATCACAAACTTCTCTGCTCTCTTGCCTAATCTCAATCTTTCTATTATATCATAGATACAGTGCAATTGATATTTGATGCTTGTTTCTCTAAGCAGCAAATAGGTTTAAAGTAATTATGCTCGATGAAAGAATAAACATAAATTTACACTGAAGATTAGAAGAAAGAAGTATGTGCACCCTATTTCAAGATACCATGTTTTCACTCTAAACCTCTACAGGATTTATTAAAAAATGCACAATATATAAGGGAGAGGATTCAATGGTGGGTAGGGTGATGTTGAGAAAGGGGTCCACGTCAGCAATGTCTGATTCAGATGAATTTTTTTTGCCACATCCCTTGACTGTCGAGCTAGCACCCCCCCCCCCATTTTTTTCCTGCAAAATTCAAGTGTACATTTACTAATGTTTTTGCAGTGCTTTTCAAAAACTACCAAAAATTTCTTAAATTATGTCATCAACCGATAATGGACATGTGTATCACCCTTTGTGGATTGGAGCCACGCTAGTAATGGATCATTACACTCCTAGTAAATGTGCATTAACTGCGCTACATTCCATCCTTGTCGGTATTTAAGGCTACTACCTTGGCATGCACACCATTCACTTGGTCTTGCTTTAGGTTCATGAAAACATTATTGATGAAGAGGGGAATTCATACACTCAAAACCCTCTCTAAAATCCTCTCAAACAATTGCTAAAATAGAAACAAAAAGCTGCAATGAAACTCCACAAAGTGTTTGCAAATGGAACCATTAAAATTGCTCAATTCATGAAATCTGATTACACATGAATTTTAGTCATCAAAAGGACTGATATGCAGCAAAAAAACTTCTTACATTTATCATATAGACAAAATAAATACATTTAAAAACAAATAATGCTCAACAATATGAGTTCCTGCAATCTGCTCATCTTCCAGCTCTTCAACACCACATGTAACTTCTATATCTTCAAACTATAAATTTTAAAACTTCATGGAATGATGTAAATCATTCCTAACCTACAACAAACACCCAATAAAACCTCTCACAAACATGTTATGCCTCCCTCTCTCTATCGTCCAAATTCTTCAATAATTCTTCCATGAAAAGTGATTTTCCAAATTCTTCTCACACCATGTCTTAAAATTAATTTCTCATGCTTTATTTGGGCCTCTCCAATATGGAATGACCCATTCAATTGATGCATATGAAAACCTTCAAAAAACTAATTAAAAATCATTTAAAACTCATTTCTAGCAGCCTTGTCAAAGATAGGATGTTGCAGTTTTTATTCTCCACCTTTAACTCCTGAAAAAATAGAAAATCAAGGCAAGTCCTAGGCGCCCACTTTCCCCAGTCCCTACTTTTTAGGGATCAAGATTAATTATTTTTAAAACTCCTTATTCAATTCCCAATGCCTCATATTGCCTTCTAAATATTTTGTAAATAAATATTTTTTAAACTATTTTTCTTGCTTTTTTCACCCATAGCCAACTTCAATGTGCAAAGGAGATTTGATTGACAAGTTTAATTATTCAAAAATATATCATTTGTCCCCCCATCATGAAATTCAAACCAAAATCAAATTATTCAAAAATTCAAAAATGTTCAACCAAAAATTAACCTCTTTTTGTTTGATACAGGATTTCCAATTGTCATGGATGCTCCTGCATCAAACAGCCACGATAGAAAAGAAATGTTTCATGAGTGTGACTCAAACATTTGTAGATCATGTGCTTGTTTTTCATCCATCCTTCTTCCTTATCCATGTGTTTCTTCTTCTTCACCCTACTTTGAAACTTCCTATCTATTCCTTCCTTCACCTCTCCTCTCTTTCTTCCCTCATGAAATTCACCTCACCATACCATGTTTCATCTTTCCATCCCACTTTATCATTCTCAACACCTACACACAAATCAACAGTAACAAATTTATGGAAATCAATGAATTCTATCTATACATCTTTCTCACCTACTTCTCCTTCACTCTCTTCTATGTTAACAAAATTCAGCATACCTTGATGTATTTCAAATTGTAACCTGTTATTTTTGTACCTTATCATCCCTCCTCCTTCACTTCATTTTACCATTTCATCCTCACAAAAATTAGTTTCATTGGCAACATTTAAAAAATTCAATAAATCAACAAGTACCTTTATTTTCTTTCCCTTGCTCACTGTTGCAACTTTTTCTCCTTCAAAGAGGCATGTATCGGTTGCAACCTCTTTATTTTCATCATCTTCTTCTATAATTTCTCCCTGAAATATTTTTTCTAATTTTCTTATCTCCTCTTTCAATAGGAGACTATCTTCTTCTTCATCATTCCCTTTTTCACATCTAGGACTATCAAAATCCATTCTCATAATTGCTACGTCATTCACAACTTCATCTACCTCTTTTTCATGTAAATTTTCACTAACATAATTAAATGATACCTCTTTTTCTACTGCAATATCCTTCTTTTCACCATTTTCCTTGTCCTTGCTAAATCTTACAAACAAAAAAAAATCAGATAAAACAAATTCTTTAAAATTACCATTAAATTTATGATCTGTTGTGACCATTTTTTCTTTTTTCTTTCTCTATCCTTCCTTTATGCTTCTTTTATTTTCAATGCCCTCTTTCAAGAGAACATTCTTCTTTCCATATCTCTCTTCTCGTATTCCCACTTTCTCCTTAATCATCTTTTCCAATACATCTACTTCAGTCTAGAGCTTTTCAAACTCTTCATAGTACTTCATATTTTTTACTTCATCCCAATAATGTTCCCAAACAATATTCTTAAATGCCTCCTCATGACCCATCCCATCCTCTCTAGTATAGATTGTCTCACATCTGACGATTTGTCTACATGTAAATCACACACACCACCACAAGTCCTGGTGCAAACTACCTCACATCGGTGCTTCTGCCTACACACTTAGGAACTCCTTCTCTGATACCACTAATGAATAGGGGAATTCATACACTCAAAACCCTCTCTAAAATCCTCTCAAACAATTGCTAAAACATAAACAAAAACTTGCAATGAAACTCCACAAAGTGTTTGCAAATGGAACCATTAAAATTGCTCGGTTCAGAAAATTTGATTACACATGAATTTCAGTCATCAAAAGTAATAATATGCAGCAAATAAACTTCTTACATTCATCATATATGCAAAATAAATACATTTAAAAATAAACAATGCTCAACAATGTGAGTTACTGCAATCTGCTCATCTTCCAACTCTTCAACTCCACCTGTAACTTCTATATCTTCAAACTATAAATCTGAAAACTTCATGGAATGATGTAATTAAGTCCTAACCTACAACAAACACCCAATAAAACCTCTCCCAAACATGCTATGCCTCCTCTCTCTTTATCATCCAAATTCTTCTTCAATAATTCTTCCATGAAAAGTGATTTTCCAGATTCTTTTCACACCCTGTCATGAAATTAATTTTTCATGCTTTATTTGGGCCTCTCCAATATGGCACAACCCATGATAATTTTTCACATGAAAACCTTCAAAAAAATAATTAAAAATCATTTAAAACTCATTTCTAGCAGCCTTGTCAAAGATAGGATGTTGCAATTTTGATTCTCCACCTTTAACTCCTAAAAAAACAAAAAATCAAGGCAAGTCCTAAGCGCCCACTTTCCCCCGTCCCTACTTTTTAGGGATCAACATTAAGTATTTTTAAAAATCCTTATTCAATTCCCAACGCCTCATATTTCCTTCTAAATATTTTGCAAATAAATATTTTTTAAACTGCTTTTCTTGTTTTTTTCACCCACTAGCCAACTTCAATGTGCAAAGGAGATTTTATTGACAGTTTAATTATTCAAAAATATATCATTTGTCCCCCCATCATGAAATTCAAACCAAAATCAAATTATTCAAAAAAATTCAACCAAAAATTAACCTCTTTTTGTTTGATACAGGATTGTCAATTGTCATGGATGCTCCTACATCAATTATTCACTTTGAGCAGTTGCAATGATGACTAGCTCTAGTTAGGATGGACAACGACGGTGGTGAGGCCATGGGAGAATATTGGTGATGCATTTCTCAAGCTTTCTATTTTTATCAACACCACATTCACTATAAGGAAACCATTTACCTTCTGGCTATGCAGGTGAGGTTGTGTTCCAACCTCACACAAGCAGTAACTATGCATTGCAAGATTTTTCTAGTTTTTACTTGCAATATTTTTTTGTTTAAATAGCTTCAGTGCACAAGTAATGATTTCCTAATCTAATGAAGTTTTGGTGCAGCTTTATCATGGTCGCTTTTGTGTGTATATCAGGGATAACTTTAAGAAACCCCGCCCTCGGCGCAGGTGTAAAATCTTGGCAAATCTTGTATACTTCTTGATGAAAAATATTAATTTTATTGGCGATTTTTTTCGTTTTTCCAGAAAAAAAAATAATCCCCATTGGCGAATCTTTTATAATCCCTAGAAGTCTATGGAAAACTGTGGCGAATTGCAATTTTTTTAAATAGAATAAAATATTTTTCATTGGCGAATAAACTCGTTTTTCAAACCAGAATTTTTTTTCCATTGGCGATTAAAACCTTTTTTCAAAGCAAAAAGTATATTTTCATTGGTGAATTAAAATGAATCTCAAAATAATAAAAAAATCCAATGGCGAAATAAAAATCATATGGGCCGTTCGATGGATGACTATAGTTGCATTCCGGAAGTAAATCTCTAAAGCACTAGACTTGTGATTTGAAACCTCCAGAATATCACTAGAACCGTTAGATTTCTAGAAATCAATGGTTGAGATTTTATTACTGTACAAATGGTTATAAAGTTTTGTTTCTCAGCAATTGGGTGACCTCGGCAGGATGCACAACTTTCCAAGTGACAACTCATTTAATGAATTGTATGATGCCATTAAGGGATGTCTTCTCAAACACCAACTGGATAGATTTAACGTAATCTTTTAAATCCTCTGAAAGGATAGATCTTAAATAAGGTATTAAGGAGTTTGGAGAAACAGATTTAGTAGCAGCTTGTCACTTCCTGCTGGTAAAGTTAAGTGAGCTTGCATACAAGGAAAGGTGGCAGCATTTTGAACTCCATACTCAAAGTTTCCTCAAAATGGTACTTCCAGCCGATATTAGGGTATGGGAAGATGAAATTGTGGCCTTCATGCAACCAAATTTGAATTGGCCTGAAGAAGAGCAACTCGACATCATTTCCCAACTACGTTCAGTGGCGTGGAAAGAGAAAACCAGCTATGCCGAGTACAACAAGGTAATTTTTGTTTTAGAAGAAGAAGAAGAATGTGCTGAATTTCATAATTTTGTTATGGAAATGCAGTTGGAACTATACAGAGTCCTGGAACCTCCAGCAATTTAACAACATATACGAATCCTTTAGTGAATTGTGAATTTGTGACACATAATGATAAGGGGGCGTAGTTTTAGCTTTTCAGCGCTTTTTGAATTTTGATTGTACAGGGTGTGGGGTGACAAGTCTGTGAAACCACATAATTGGCATTAGGGAGATAAAATAATATATTTCTAAATCTTTGTATTTATCAATGCTTCCTTTTAATTATGAATGAGTTGTGTTTCTTCATGATAATTGTTCAATGTTTATCTGTTAGTGTTAGGTCAAATTCAGAATGCCTATTTTTTCATCTCTGAGACTTTGTGTTCAGATTAATTCATCGCTCATTCACTCTTTTCAATGCCTCGAATCTCGATGTTGTACATTTCATTTCATTTAAATTCTCAATCTTTTTGAAGAAAGTGTGGTCGGCAGTGGCAGTGGTGGCAATTAATGCCATATGTGATATGAACATACAAAGCAATTTCTTGGACAACTCATAGCTTTAATGAAACAAGATTTGTAATGATTTCATATCATTTGAATGAGTGATTTTGACAGCTTTTCAGCTTGAGGTAGAGTTCAAATTGGCACGTAGCAAGACGTCAATCAAATTAAAAATTTTAATTATACAGGCTGGTAGCGGCACTGGTGGCCCATAAATAGGGATAGTGATTCAGTGATTAATAGATAGTTCTATAAGGGATTTTATTTTCTAGGGTTAATAAGGATTCACGAAGAACATGATGCAGTATTGGGGATACTATAAATTCTCCTACCTACAATTATGTAGTTACAGAGTAATCAGTAAAAGACAAATTTCCTTCAAGTTCAGAATGGGTGGAATTGGAAAGAAGTTGATTTGGTTAACCTGAATTTTCAGATGGGTATTGAACCAGGATGAGGAGCTCTGATGGAGATAAGTGCTATCCGAATGCATAGAGGTTGCAAGTAAAAGATGGGACTAGATTTATTTCTCCTTTTGTATTCTGACAGCTCCCATTTCCCCAGCAAGGTTGGCCAAGCAAGCCCCATGCATTTATTTTCAAAGAGACATTTGTTTTTCATCTTTTGTATGACTCTTGTTCTCGAAGGGGATAAGTATATTTTGTATCTTCATGACTCCCATTTCCCCAGGACTGATTGGAACCCCCTTTGCCCAGCATGGTTGGAAAATCCACTAGCAGAAGCTTGGAATCATGAATTTATTTTCAGAGCCACATTTATTTTTAGAGATAGATGTGTATTAGGTTTTCATCAACAAAGCTTGGAAATAGGAATCAATTTGTAATCCATTGTAACAAGCAACAACTTGGAATAAATTATTAAATTTTTTCTATGTAAAGTACTAAAGTGACACACTGACATATGTTATTTATACAAAATAGGAGCTACAGTGCTACTCATCTATAAAAAGATATGTAATAATGTGACATTGAAATTCAGTTGCAATAAAATAAATGGTTGTGTTGTGCTATTCTTGAATCTTCGTTATTCATTTACGTTTAAGAGTAAAGAGTTGTTTTCTGAGTTTGAAACTCTAGTGTCACTGTCTATTAATAATTTAATATATTCAAATCAGTTTTTTTTCTTTTGAGTTATTAAGTAATATACTCTATGCAATATGCACTTGAGAATTCATGGTTATATCGGGCCATCGGGGGAATGCAATCATTTGATCCACCAATGTTTATGTGTTACAACGATGTGCTTACTTTTGTTGATTCTATTGGTATATCGGGGACTGGGAGCGCACCTTATGAGTTATGACTATGAGTATTCGCCTTCGGGCCATCGGCGGGGCTGTGATGGGGGTTTCCACCGATAAAGCATTGTTAGGCCAATGCCTATGGTATTGACTTTAAAACACATGTGTTATGTTAATTTTTTTAAGTTAATATCATAAATTAGTAAATTACTCAAGTTTCAAGTTCAACCGTTGGATGAACATTTGATGTATGGTTGTAGTTACATTTCGTAATGAAATGAACAGAGTGATGGGCTTCCCAACTTAAACCTCTGGAATCACCCTATAACCGTTAGATTTAGAAAGATCAACGGTTAAGATTAAGAAAATCCAACTTGTAGAGTCTAGACCTAAGACATGTCATTCACTTTAATGTTCCAATTTCGAGAAACAAAGCATTTAAAGCACTTTGTAGTTTGTACTGCTAAGTGTCAACTATCGAGTGATTAGTGTTTATTTTTAAACTTTAAAGTTAATATTAAGAGTTATGAGTCTTCGCCTTCGGGCCATCGGTGGGGTTGTGATGGGGGTTCCATTGATAAAGCATTGTTAGGCCGATGCCTATGGTATTGACTTTAAAACACATGTGTCATGTTAATTTTTTTAAGTTAATATCATAAATTAGTAAATTACTAAAGTGTCAAGTTCAATCGTTGGATGAACATTTGATGTATGGTTGTAGTTACATTCCGTAATGAAATGAACAGAGCGATGGGCTTCCCAACTTAAACCTCCGGAATTACCCTATATCTATTAGATTCAGAAAGATCAACGGTTAAGATTATGACAATAGCAAACAATCAATATGAAAATTTTATGACAGTTTGGTCATTTAAATGCCTATCAAAAAAATTGTTTAATTTACGAATTTTTATATAAAATCTTTTATAAATGGATTATCTTGAAAAATTAGAAAACAATGATAATCATTAGTGATAAATATAAAAATCTACTGTTATAATTAACAATTAACAAAAGTTTCTAAAATCGTATTAAAAATAAATCTTGTTAAATATATTCTAAAAATTAAAAATAATTATGTTTTATTTTGAAAAGATTCTAAATTAATATATATTTTTATAATAATATTATAAATCATATATATTAATATAAAAGATGATAGCTATTATAAAAAATTCAAAAGTTTCTAAATTCATATTCAAAATATTCAAAAAAGTTATATTCTATTTTCTTTTTATAATAAAAATTATAAAATTATATATATTATAAATTAAAATACTGTATAATAATTTTTTACGGTTTAATAAAAATATAGCAAGTCAAACTATACGGTCTAATAAATTTTATAGCTATAATATACGGTCTAAAACTGAAAAAAAGGTCAAATATTTAATAGACCATCAAATTCCGTAATGACATGGACAGAGCTATGGGCTTCCCAACTTAAACCTCCGGAATCACCCTATGACCGTTAGATTTAAAAAGATCAACGGTGAAGAATTTGCAACTTGTAGACCTAAGACGTGTCATTCACTTTAATGTTCCAATTTAGAGAAACAAAGTATTTAAAGCACTTTGTACTGCTAAGTGTCAACTCACTGTCAAGTGATTAATGTTTATTTTAAAAGTTAATATCATTAACTACTCAAGTTTCAACCGTTGGATGAACATTTGATGTATGGTTGTAGTTGCATTCCGTAATGACATGCACAGAGCGATGGGCTTCCCAACTTAAACCTCTGGAATCACCCTATAACCATTAGATTTAAAATGATCAACGGTGAAGAATTTACAACTTGTAGTCTTGTAGACCTAACTCCTAAGTCCTAAGACGTGCCATTCACTTTTACATTCCAATTACGAGGAAAAAAACATTTAAAACACTTTGCACTTTGAAATTGTACAGTGATTTTTAAAGTCTTCAATCTTCAGATTGCTCATTGCAGTGCACCACCCTGTTTTGGATTCCACAGTTCCACTTCCAACAATGCCATTCCAGTTTCAAGCGTCGGGACTCATAATCTGGGTAAGTGAAAGAATTCATGCGACTACATTTCAACTTTCATCGTTTGACATTTCTTAAAATCTTATTTTGTCAAAGTTTGAAGTTTGGTTTTAGACTTTAGAGACTCAAGAATTCATTAAAATTAAGGAGAACTAATAGGTATTACTTATTAGGGAATTCAAATTACACAACTTCACATTTGTACAAGCATGTCTACCACCAGTACCACTACAGAAATGTCTGATAAAAAAATGCATTATGCAAAATTGCTTAAAACCCCAGGTTTCACCGATGGGTACCGTGATATTTATGATCTTGAAATCTATGGTAGGCATACCTCAGAACTTAGATTTTCATCTCAAAATAAGGCTGCAAAGCAAACAGAAGTTGATAGTATCAGTGCACCATGGGTAACTGGATTAGGGCGCATGATGTTACATGAAGTTTTCCCTTGCCCATAATTTATCATGGTCTGTGCCGAAAATTATGATGATAATAAAAGAGCAAATGTTAATAAAGATAACCAAGAAGAATTGTTATCCATTAATGCAGAAGAACTTGGAAAAGTGTTGGGGTTTACAACCGAAGAATTTGGAAACCACCACATTGACCTAGAAAAGCTTGCTAGTGATTATGAAGCAGTGGAAGAAAGGCTGAAAAATGATTTCTTAAATCAAATAGTTAAGGATCGAAACAAATTGAAAGGTGATCATAAGCCTCCTTATAATTTGGATTTTTTTAAACCATGGGTTCATGATACTATTTCCATGCTTGCATTTTTCCTCGGTTTGGATAGAAATTTGGAAGTGGGTGCAAGCCTCCTTGAAATGGTATATAATATCCATTATACTAAAGAACATGTCAAATATAATTATACATAGCACATTGTAGAATCCATGCATAAACAATTTTTAATGATTAAAGCAGGTTCCACGAAGACATTTAGGTTCACAACCTACTTGTGCTATCTTTTTCTATTCAAATTTAGAGGAATGTTTCAGAACAACAAGCTTCAGATTCAGCCCTACAGTAATGCAGAGGGAAAAAAAATGGCTCTAGTATATGAATGGACCAATGAGATAAGGATGCATGATTCTCGAAGGAACTATAGTCATTTTGTAGACTACTTTTTGGCTCCATTGCATCAAGTAATTACAAATAATCCAATGCCTAGATTGCCTATGTCATGTAGAAACTGCATGCAACTAGGAAAAGAAATACAATTGGCTGATTGGTACTTAATGGAAGAATATAGTGTGCTAAGATTTTATGGATCGGAAATACAGCCATACAAACTACCAATACATGTGACAGAAAGGGTTTTTGCATTGGAATATGTAAGGCAGGTGCAAAGTGCTGATGAACTACACTTTCTCAGTCAACAAAAGAAGACCTTATTTCCTTCTTTACCTTTTTCATGTGGAGGGTTCACATTCGAGAGAAAAGCATTTAGTGTGGCACATAATCTTTTGAGTTTTTTTGACTTTGATCCTATCTGTCACTAGCAGTATGATCCATCTGACATCATTAAATCAATGATTGTGGCCAATAGGAATGTTGCAAATAGAATTCAACATCAAAGTAAACCCTTGCTTGAAAACTTGAGAAACAAGGATTCTTGGGATGAGGTCAAAATAGCAATGGAGAAAAGTGTTGTTGAGAATGGTATTTCTTTTGAACAATTGTCAGCAGAAATTATGGCATTGCACCAAAAGACAATCAGGACATACAAAAAAATTTATGTAAAAAGTGATAAACCATCTAGTAGAGTAAAAATTATAGGTTCTCTAGAGACAGAACTTATAGATAAAAAATGGTCACGATCAAAAATTACTGCCTTTTGGTCTATGAGGAAGGACCTAGGTGATCCAAGAGCTCTTGAAGAGTATGATAATAATGAAGAAGATGAAGAATTTAGCAAATTGTGGAATATAGAGCATGGGAATCCTAATGGAAGTGATGAATCTGATGATGATATTGATATGGAAGAAGAAGAACAAAGTCGTGCCAATTACAAACCTGGTTTAAGTGAGGCCGCAAAAGCAGAATATGCTTCAACATATACTTTAGGAGCAGCCATACTTGAAAAAATTGGTTATGAAGGTGGTCCTTTGGGGTCCAAAGGACAAGGCAGAGGCCCTTGGACAATACAAAGTGTTGAGCATAGAAAAATAGTTGATAAATCTAGCCTTGGGATTGGAGGTGAAAAAGTAGACCTAGGGGATACAAGACAAAATAAATTTGTTAGAGCTTCTAGTCCTCATCCTCATGGTCAAATACAATCACAACTAGGACATGCCCTTGGTGGCGATGGTATGGATAGTAGTACTAGTAGTGGTCAACATGTGCAACAATGACAAATTACACACAATACTAAGAGGAAAACAAAAAAAGATACCACAGAAACACCAGGTGATCAAGGCAATCAAAAGAGGCAAAGGATTTTTACAGGTCAAAGTCACACTATCGGTGGATCCACCAGTACCACAAAGGAGTTATTTCTAGAAACTCCCACAAATCAAGTTAGTGTGGGTGCGACATCATTAGCAACTGCAAGTACTCCTATTCCTTCGCCATTCAAGCATTTCATTGTTCCTGCCTCCCCAGGTTATGATTTCATTGAAGAGTTTAAAGAGAAATCAGACTTGAATAAAAAAGAAAAGAAGCAACTGATGGAGAGTGTGTCTGCTGTAACTTCAAAGACTGCAACAACCATGGTATTACCCACATTTGGCACAAATAAAGAAATCATGAAGTACACAATTGTTGTTCCCACAATTCAAAACAAACCAACAAATCAGATGGATCGATCTGAATACCAGGTGACCAATTTTCAATTGGATTTTTCTGGCCTGAAAAATACTGACAAAATTAATGTATCAAAGAAGAACAATGAATTGGTGTACACATCATTGCTAAAGCAAGATAGAGAGAAGAAAAGGTTGCAGACCCAAATAGAAAAGTTACAGGCAGACCTAGCAAGTGAGAAAGCAACGAGGAAAGCAGCAGATAACAAGAGCAATGAATTAGAAAAAAGAATAATAAAATCTGCCTCTACATTAGCAAGCAATGAGGATAAATCAAATGAAAGAGAAGTGAATGACCTAAAGCGAAGGCTAGATGAGAGCAACAAGAAATATGATGAGGAAAAATCCACTTCAGAAAAATGAAGAATAAACATTGCGAATGGAAATGCAAAGTGGGAACAAAAATTGGAGAAACAGAGAAAAACAAATAAAAGATTGGAGACAGAGCTGACGGAAGCACAAGAAGAAATTAAGTCTTCTCAAAACAAGTTATCTGCATTTTATAGAGATACAGTGAGGCATATGAAACAAAAGATCTGGGATGAAATAATGCAGAGGTTTGATCATTTGTGTGACATGTTTCAATTGATTGATGCTACCAAACAACATTATAAGAAGCTCAGCAAATATTTAGTGGACAACAAAAAGGTGCTGGAATTAGAGAAATCTGCAAATGAAACTCTACAAACAGTCTACAAAGCCAGTGACAATGATCTGAAATCAAAACCAGTGACAATGATCTGAAATCAAAAGGGATTACTAATCAGATTGAAACCTCAATCAAGTTGTCATCTATCATTGAAAAGTGTTTGAGAATGTCTGGAACAAAGGAATATTTGCATTTGGTTGCAGACAAGATGAAGGTGGTGGATGAAAAGGTAAGGAACTTCACAGAGCTTGGTTTTCAAGAGCCTTTTGACACAAATGAGCGATTCATTGGAAATGATGCTTTCAGAAAGAAGATGGAAGGTGCAAGGAAGATTGATTTGGACCATTTTCCTTAGAACCAATATGTGAACTATTTGGATTCCATCAGAACACTGATAATCTTGAATGCAAAATTGACTGAAGAATTCAAGACAGGTTCCATTTCCAATTACAATCAAGAAATGTTAACAAAACTTCAAGTCAAACAACATCAGTTAGAGCAAATGGCAATTCCACCACCTAAAGAGTGGAAGTTGCTAGAAAATTTGATACAGTGACTTGATTTATTATTTTCAATCTTTGATAATATGAGTTTCGAAGTTTCAACTTAGCTCTGTGCAGACTTGTCTTTGGGCATTGGCAAGATTTTGCATTGCCAATGCCAATATGTACTCCTTCATTTGAAATTCAATTAAAAAGCTCAAATTCAGACTTTAGTAATGTGATGATGTTCAATTATCTGGATTCTGTATTATTTATTTTATCATTTGAACTAGTGATGAACTGTTAGCTCATTATATTTACTTCTTGGTAGAGCTTCCATTTCCAAGTCATGGATGTTGAACTGTTAGCTCATTATATTTACTTCTTGGTAGAGCTAAAGCTTATAAGTTATGGATGTTGAACTGTTAGCTTCTGTTATGTTTTGACTAAAAATCCTGATCAATATCCACCAACTTACACCTCACCCACATCCCACATACTGCAAAAATACACTACATTTGATTTTATGATTAGCACAAATTGCAAGGATTTGTGTGACAAGATCCATTTTGTGGCCCACATTACTACTTGATCAATGATCATTTCCATAAATAAATCTAAAACCCCATGGTCACAGCCCCTATTCCTGAAGAATTCAAATTCAATGTACTAACAAATTGAATAACATAAACAATTTGAATAACATAACCAGCCACTTTCGAGACAGCCAAATAAGTTAATAGCTTATAAGCATATGAATCCACAACAGTTGAACACTCGAAAGCAAATCAGTAAATATGTGTAACCTTCTCCATTGTATTGATCTTCAAAGTTCAAATGATATGCATTATAAAAATAGTTTATGATATGAGATGGATGGGCGAATTGGTGAAATCTATTATCTATCTTCTTACTATTTTCTACTCTAAAGTCTAATTAAAAATGATGTGATGATCCATTGATCTCCTATTGGGGTCTTGATCTCTCTTATATATGAGAGGCAACAAGCTACAAATCCCTTGCAAAAACTCATGACGTTTTGACAACTAAACATAACTCAAGTTATAAATAAAACAATGTCGCAGATGAATGCACCGATCCGTTAATCTCCAAGCAGAAGCTCATGACCACTGACCACCTAAGATCTGTTCAAGGCTTCTACTCCATGATAGGGCACTCATCATGTTGTCGGCTGGCATTCTTCCTCTGAATTTGATGGTTGTCCTGTTGGATCTGATTCTGACAAATCTACAGTTTGGCTAATAAACATATTGACTGTAGAGAGGTGATGGATGTACTCCTGTTCAGCATAGGTGTCCACGTTAGAGATCGCCTCTTTCATATCATATTCCAGAGACATTATTTTTTCAAGTTGCTTATGACTATTTTGTAAAACCATATCCTCATCATTTATTTCTTGCAACACAGCAGTCAGAAGCCCATCAAGCTCTTCCTTCCAATCATCATATTCTAGCAGGTTTCTAATGCCAAAATGAAGTGTCGGGAGTGGGACTGAATCAAAGTAGTAGAAATCTTCCCTAAGCCTATTATGATATCCGTTATGTGATTCTACCAACTTGTTATATGTCAGCAATATTTGTCCTTTCATGGCATTCTTATCTATGAGCTCCTTTTTTTTCTCCATCATTCTAGGCTGCAATCGTTCATTCTCCACCAATGCAATAAGTGTTTGATTGAATACTTCCCAATATTCAATAGCACATTTCATCATTTTATTGAACCTTTCTTTTATCATTTTAGATACAATGTTATATTTGATGGTTTTCAATTCTTTCTCCAATTCTTTGCATTTCCCTTGGGATTTCAGATGGTAATTCTTCCAGTAGGCTGCATCAGCCAATGCATCAAGCACTCTCTTATCTTTTTCAAGCCATGGGGAGTACAACTCTAATGTGGAGGAAGATGTTTTTTCTCACTGATTTGCTAGCTCCTTCTTCAGTTTGTCATTTTCCTTAATCAGTTTATCAATCTGTGCTTTGGTAAATTTTGCCACATTTATGTTCAATTCTGCTGTCTCCATAGGGTTGGTATCCACTACTCGTTGAACCAAGAGATGACCAAACACTTGGTTTGGATTACTAATTATAGCAAGTCTTTTATCATGGGGATACAATGACCAAATAAGCAAGGTGG
>CM021106.1:7900511-7960277 GCA_007115665.2 Sequoiadendron giganteum | reverse complement strand
CGAATGCATAGAGGTTGCAAGTAAAAGATGGGACTAGATTTATTTCTCCTTTTGTATTCTGACAGCTCCCATTTCCCCAGCAAGGTTGGCCAAGCAAGCCCCATGCATTTATTTTCAAAGAGACATTTGTTTTTCATCTTTTGTATGACTCTTGTTCTCGAAGGGGATAAGTATATTTTGTATCTTCATGACTCCCATTTCCCCAGGACTGATTGGAACCCCCTTTGCCCAGCATGGTTGGAAAATCCACTAGCAGAAGCTTGGAATCATGAATTTATTTTCAGAGCCACATTTATTTTTAGAGATAGATGTGTATTAGGTTTTCATCAACAAAGCTTGGAAATAGGAATCAATTTGTAATCCATTGTAACAAGCAACAACTTGGAATAAATTATTAAATTTTTTCTATGTAAAGTACTAAAGTGACACACTGACATATGTTATTTATACAAAATAGGAGCTACAGTGCTACTCATCTATAAAAAGATATGTAATAATGTGACATTGAAATTCAGTTGCAATAAAATAAATGGTTGTGTTGTGCTATTCTTGAATCTTCGTTATTCATTTACGTTTAAGAGTAAAGAGTTGTTTTCTGAGTTTGAAACTCTAGTGTCACTGTCTATTAATAATTTAATATATTCAAATCAGTTTTTTTTCTTTTGAGTTATTAAGTAATATACTCTATGCAATATGCACTTGAGAATTCATGGTTATATCGGGCCATCGGGGGAATGCAATCATTTGATCCACCAATGTTTATGTGTTACAACGATGTGCTTACTTTTGTTGATTCTATTGGTATATCGGGGACTGGGAGCGCACCTTATGAGTTATGACTATGAGTATTCGCCTTCGGGCCATCGGCGGGGCTGTGATGGGGGTTTCCACCGATAAAGCATTGTTAGGCCAATGCCTATGGTATTGACTTTAAAACACATGTGTTATGTTAATTTTTTTAAGTTAATATCATAAATTAGTAAATTACTCAAGTTTCAAGTTCAACCGTTGGATGAACATTTGATGTATGGTTGTAGTTACATTTCGTAATGAAATGAACAGAGTGATGGGCTTCCCAACTTAAACCTCTGGAATCACCCTATAACCGTTAGATTTAGAAAGATCAACGGTTAAGATTAAGAAAATCCAACTTGTAGAGTCTAGACCTAAGACATGTCATTCACTTTAATGTTCCAATTTCGAGAAACAAAGCATTTAAAGCACTTTGTAGTTTGTACTGCTAAGTGTCAACTATCGAGTGATTAGTGTTTATTTTTAAACTTTAAAGTTAATATTAAGAGTTATGAGTCTTCGCCTTCGGGCCATCGGTGGGGTTGTGATGGGGGTTCCATTGATAAAGCATTGTTAGGCCGATGCCTATGGTATTGACTTTAAAACACATGTGTCATGTTAATTTTTTTAAGTTAATATCATAAATTAGTATATTACTCAAGTTTCAAGTTCAACCGTTGGATGAACATTTGATGTATGGTTGTAGTTACATTCCATAATGAAATGAATAGAGCGATGGCCTTCCCAATTTAAACCTCCAGAATTACCCTATAACCGTTAGATTTAGAAAGATCAACGGTTAAGATTATGACAATGGCAAATAATCAATATGAAAATTTTATGATGGTTTGGTCATTTAAATGCCTATCAAAAAAATTGTTTAATTTACGAATTTTTATATAAAATCTTTTATAAATGGATTATCTTGAAAAATTAGAAAACAATGATAATTATTAGTGATAAATATAAAAATCTACTGTTATAATTAACAATTAACAAAAGTTTCTAAAATAGTATTAAAAATAAATCTTGTTAAATATATTCTAAAAATTAAAAATAATTATGTTTTATTTTGAAAAGATTCTAAATTAATATATATTTTTATAATAATATTATAAATCATATATATTAATATAAAAGATGATAGCTATTATAAAAAATTCAAAAGTTTCTAAATTCATATTCAAAATATTCAAAAAAGTTATATTCTATTTTCTTTTTATAATAAAAATTATAAAATTATATATATTATAAATTAAAATACTGTATAATAATTTTTTACGGTTTAATAAAAATATAGCAAGTCAAACTATACGGTCTAATAAATTTTATAGCTATAATATACGGTCTAAAACTGAAAAAAAGGTCAAATATTTAATAGACCATCAAATTCCGTAATGACATGGACAGAGCTATGGGCTTCCCAACTTAAACCTCCGGAATCACCCTATGACCGTTAGATTTAAAAAGATCAACGGTGAAGAATTTGCAACTTGTAGACCTAAGACGTGTCATTCACTTTAATGTTCCAATTTAGAGAAACAAAGTATTTAAAGCACTTTGTACTGCTAAGTGTCAACTCACTGTCAAGTGATTAATGTTTATTTTAAAAGTTAATATCATTAACTACTCAAGTTTCAACCGTTGGATGAACATTTGATGTATGGTTGTAGTTGCATTCCGTAATGACATGCACAGAGCGATGGGCTTCCCAACTTAAACCTCTGGAATCACCCTATAACCATTAGATTTAAAATGATCAACGGTGAAGAATTTACAACTTGTAGTCTTGTAGACCTAACTCCTAAGTCCTAAGACGTGCCATTCACTTTTACATTCCAATTACGAGGAAAAAAACATTTAAAACACTTTGCACTTTGAAATTGTACAGTGATTTTTAAAGTCTTCAATCTTCAGATTGCTCATTGCAGTGCACCACCCTGTTTTGGATTCCACAGTTCCACTTCCAACAATGCCATTCCAGTTTCAAGCGTCGGGACTCATAATCTGGGTAAGTGAAAGAATTCATGCGACTACATTTCAACTTTCATCGTTTGACATTTCTTAAAATCTTATTTTGTCAAAGTTTGAAGTTTGGTTTTAGACTTTAGAGACTCAAGAATTCATTAAAATTAAGGAGAACTAATAGGTATTACTTATTAGGGAATTCAAATTACACAACTTCACATTTGTACAAGCATGTCTACCACCAGTACCACTACAGAAATGTCTGATAAAAAAATGCATTATGCAAAATTGCTTAAAACCCCAGGTTTCACCGATGGGTACCGTGATATTTATGATCTTGAAATCTATGGTAGGCATACCTCAGAACTTAGATTTTCATCTCAAAATAAGGCTGCAAAGCAAACAGAAGTTGATAGTATCAGTGCACCATGGGTAACTGGATTAGGGCGCATGATGTTACATGAAGTTTTCCCTTGCCCATAATTTATCATGGTCTGTGCCGAAAATTATGATGATAATAAAAGAGCAAATGTTAATAAAGATAACCAAGAAGAATTGTTATCCATTAATGCAGAAGAACTTGGAAAAGTGTTGGGGTTTACAACCGAAGAATTTGGAAACCACCACATTGACCTAGAAAAGCTTGCTAGTGATTATGAAGCAGTGGAAGAAAGGCTGAAAAATGATTTCTTAAATCAAATAGTTAAGGATCGAAACAAATTGAAAGGTGATCATAAGCCTCCTTATAATTTGGATTTTTTTAAACCATGGGTTCATGATACTATTTCCATGCTTGCATTTTTCCTCGGTTTGGATAGAAATTTGGAAGTGGGTGCAAGCCTCCTTGAAATGGTATATAATATCCATTATACTAAAGAACATGTCAAATATAATTATACATAGCACATTGTAGAATCCATGCATAAACAATTTTTAATGATTAAAGCAGGTTCCACGAAGACATTTAGGTTCACAACCTACTTGTGCTATCTTTTTCTATTCAAATTTAGAGGAATGTTTCAGAACAACAAGCTTCAGATTCAGCCCTACAGTAATGCAGAGGGAAAAAAAATGGCTCTAGTATATGAATGGACCAATGAGATAAGGATGCATGATTCTCGAAGGAACTATAGTCATTTTGTAGACTACTTTTTGGCTCCATTGCATCAAGTAATTACAAATAATCCAATGCCTAGATTGCCTATGTCATGTAGAAACTGCATGCAACTAGGAAAAGAAATACAATTGGCTGATTGGTACTTAATGGAAGAATATAGTGTGCTAAGATTTTATGGATCGGAAATACAGCCATACAAACTACCAATACATGTGACAGAAAGGGTTTTTGCATTGGAATATGTAAGGCAGGTGCAAAGTGCTGATGAACTACACTTTCTCAGTCAACAAAAGAAGACCTTATTTCCTTCTTTACCTTTTTCATGTGGAGGGTTCACATTTGAGAGAAAAGCATTTAGTGTGGCACATAATCTTTTGAATTTTTTTGCATTTGATGCTATCTGTCACTGGCAGTATGATCCATGTGACATCATTAAATCAATGATTGTGGCCAATAGGAATGCTGCAAATAGAATTCAACATCAAAGTAAACCATTGCTTGAAAACTTGAGAAACAAGGATTCTTGGGATGAGGTCAAAATAGCAATGGAGAAAAGTGTTGTTGAGAATGGTATTTCTTTTGAACAATTGTCAGCAGAAATTATGGCATTGCACCAAAAGACAATCAGGACATACAAAAAAATTTATGTAAAAAGTGATAAACCATCTAGTAGAGTAAAAATTATAGGTTCTCTAGAGACAGAACTTATAGATAAAAAATGGTCACGATCAAAAATTACTGCCTTTTGGTCTATGAGGAAGGACCTAGGTGATCCAAGAGCTCTTGAAGAGTATGATAATAATGAAGAAGATGAAGAATTTAGCAAATTGTGGAATATAGAGCATGGGAATCCTAATGGAAGTGATGAATCTGATGATGATATTGATATGGAAGAAGAAGAACAAAGTCGTGCCAATTACAAACCTGGTTTAAGTGAGGCCGCAAAAGCAGAATATGCTTCAACATATACTTTAGGAGCAGCCATACTTGAAAAAATTGGTTATGAAGGTGGTCCTTTGGGGTCCAAAGGACAAGGCAGAGGCCCTTGGACAATACAAAGTGTTGAGCATAGAAAAATAGTTGATAAATCTAGCCTTGGGATTGGAGGTGAAAAAGTAGACCTAGGGGATACAAGACAAAATAAATTTGTTAGAGCTTCTAGTCCTCATCCTCATGGTCAAATACAATCACAACTAGGACATGCCCTTGGTGGCGATGGTATGGATAGTAGTACTAGTAGTGGTCAACATGTGCAACAATGACAAATTACACACAATACTAAGAGGAAAACAAAAAAAGATACCACAGAAACACCAGGTGATCAAGGCAATCAAAAGAGGCAAAGGATTTTTACAGGTCAAAGTCACACTATCGGTGGATCCACCAGTACCACAAAGGAGTTATTTCTAGAAACTCCCACAAATCAAGTTAGTGTGGGTGCGACATCATTAGCAACTGCAAGTACTCCTATTCCTTCGCCATTCAAGCATTTCATTGTTCCTGCCTCCCCAGGTTATGATTTCATTGAAGAGTTTAAAGAGAAATCAGACTTGAATAAAAAAGAAAAGAAGCAACTGATGGAGAGTGTGTCTGCTGTAACTTCAAAGACTGCAACAACCATGGTATTACCCACATTTGGCACAAATAAAGAAATCATGAAGTACACAATTGTTGTTCCCACAATTCAAAACAAACCAACAAATCAGATGGATCGATCTGAATACCAGGTGACCAATTTTCAATTGGATTTTTCTGGCCTGAAAAATACTGACAAAATTAATGTATCAAAGAAGAACAATGAATTGGTGTACACATCATTGCTAAAGCAAGATAGAGAGAAGAAAAGGTTGCAGACCCAAATAGAAAAGTTACAGGCAGACCTAGCAAGTGAGAAAGCAACGAGGAAAGCAGCAGATAACAAGAGCAATGAATTAGAAAAAAGAATAATAAAATCTGCCTCTACATTAGCAAGCAATGAGGATAAATCAAATGAAAGAGAAGTGAATGACCTAAAGCGAAGGCTAGATGAGAGCAACAAGAAATATGATGAGGAAAAATCCACTTCAGAAAAATGAAGAATAAACATTGCGAATGGAAATGCAAAGTGGGAACAAAAATTGGAGAAACAGAGAAAAACAAATAAAAGATTGGAGACAGAGCTGACGGAAGCACAAGAAGAAATTAAGTCTTCTCAAAACAAGTTATCTGCATTTTATAGAGATACAGTGAGGCATATGAAACAAAAGATCTGGGATGAAATAATGCAGAGGTTTGATCATTTGTGTGACATGTTTCAATTGATTGATGCTACCAAACAACATTATAAGAAGCTCAGCAAATATTTAGTGGACAACAAAAAGGTGCTGGAATTAGAGAAATCTGCAAATGAAACTCTACAAACAGTCTACAAAGCCAGTGACAATGATCTGAAATCAAAACCAGTGACAATGATCTGAAATCAAAAGGGATTACTAATCAGATTGAAACCTCAATCAAGTTGTCATCTATCATTGAAAAGTGTTTGAGAATGTCTGGAACAAAGGAATATTTGCATTTGGTTGCAGACAAGATGAAGGTGGTGGATGAAAAGGTAAGGAACTTCACAGAGCTTGGTTTTCAAGAGCCTTTTGACACAAATGAGCGATTCATTGGAAATGATGCTTTCAGAAAGAAGATGGAAGGTGCAAGGAAGATTGATTTGGACCATTTTCCTTAGAACCAATATGTGAACTATTTGGATTCCATCAGAACACTGATAATCTTGAATGCAAAATTGACTGAAGAATTCAAGACAGGTTCCATTTCCAATTACAATCAAGAAATGTTAACAAAACTTCAAGTCAAACAACATCAGTTAGAGCAAATGGCAATTCCACCACCTAAAGAGTGGAAGTTGCTAGAAAATTTGATACAGTGACTTGATTTATTATTTTCAATCTTTGATAATATGAGTTTCGAAGTTTCAACTTAGCTCTGTGCAGACTTGTCTTTGGGCATTGGCAAGATTTTGCATTGCCAATGCCAATATGTACTCCTTCATTTGAAATTCAATTAAAAAGCTCAAATTCAGACTTTAGTAATGTGATGATGTTCAATTATCTGGATTCTGTATTATTTATTTTATCATTTGAACTAGTGATGAACTGTTAGCTCATTATATTTACTTCTTGGTAGAGCTTCCATTTCCAAGTCATGGATGTTGAACTGTTAGCTCATTATATTTACTTCTTGGTAGAGCTAAAGCTTATAAGTTATGGATGTTGAACTGTTAGCTTCTGTTATGTTTTGACTAAAAATCCTGATCAATATCCACCAACTTACACCTCACCCACATCCCACATACTGCAAAAATACACTACATTTGATTTTATGATTAGCACAAATTGCAAGGATTTGTGTGACAAGATCCATTTTGTGGCCCACATTACTACTTGATCAATGATCATTTCCATAAATAAATCTAAAACCCCATGGTCACAGCCCCTATTCCTGAAGAATTCAAATTCAATGTACTAACAAATTGAATAACATAAACAATTTGAATAACATAACCAGCCACTTTCGAGACAGCCAAATAAGTTAATAGCTTATAAGCATATGAATCCACAACAGTTGAACACTCGAAAGCAAATCAGTAAATATGTGTAACCTTCTCCATTGTATTGATCTTCAAAGTTCAAATGATATGCATTATAAAAATAGTTTATGATATGAGATGGATGGGCGAATTGGTGAAATCTATTATCTATCTTCTTACTATTTTCTACTCTAAAGTCTAATTAAAAATGATGTGATGATCCATTGATCTCCTATTGGGGTCTTGATCTCTCTTATATATGAGAGGCAACAAGCTACAAATCCCTTGCAAAAACTCATGACGTTTTGACAACTAAACATAACTCAAGTTATAAATAAAACAATGTCGCAGATGAATGCACCGATCCGTTAATCTCCAAGCAGAAGCTCATGACCACTGACCACCTAAGATCTGTTCAAGGCTTCTACTCCATGATAGGGCACTCATCATGTTGTCGGCTGGCATTCTTCCTCTGAATTTGATGGTTGTCCTGTTGGATCTGATTCTGACAAATCTACAGTTTGGCTAATAAACATATTGACTGTAGAGAGGTGATGGATGTACTCCTGTTCAGCATAGGTGTCCACGTTAGAGATCGCCTCTTTCATATCATATTCCAGAGACATTATTTTTTCAAGTTGCTTATGACTATTTTGTAAAACCATATCCTCATCATTTATTTCTTGCAACACAGCAGTCAGAAGCCCATCAAGCTCTTCCTTCCAATCATCATATTCTAGCAGGTTTCTAATGCCAAAATGAAGTGTCGGGAGTGGGACTGAATCAAAGTAGTAGAAATCTTCCCTAAGCCTATTATGATATCCGTTATGTGATTCTACCAACTTGTTATATGTCAGCAATATTTGTCCTTTCATGGCATTCTTATCTATGAGCTCCTTTTTTTTCTCCATCATTCTAGGCTGCAATCGTTCATTCTCCACCAATGCAATAAGTGTTTGATTGAATACTTCCCAATATTCAATAGCACATTTCATCATTTTATTGAACCTTTCTTTTATCATTTTAGATACAATGTTATATTTGATGGTTTTCAATTCTTTCTCCAATTCTTTGCATTTCCCTTGGGATTTCAGATGGTAATTCTTCCAGTAGGCTGCATCAGCCAATGCATCAAGCACTCTCTTATCTTTTTCAAGCCATGGGGAGTACAACTCTAATGTGGAGGAAGATGTTTTTTCTCACTGATTTGCTAGCTCCTTCTTCAGTTTGTCATTTTCCTTAATCAGTTTATCAATCTGTGCTTTGGTAAATTTTGCCACATTTATGTTCAATTCTGCTGTCTCCATAGGGTTGGTATCCACTACTCGTTGAACCAAGAGATGACCAAACACTTGGTTTGGATTACTAATTATAGCAAGTCTTTTATCATGGGGATACAGTGACCAAATAAGCAAGGTGGCTTCGTCTGGGTTGTACCCAGATCATGAATACATTTTGTCACTTGCTTCTTCTGTTAAGTTCATTGTCGTATCCCCTCTTTTTCTGAAGCTATCAAATACAATTGAAGAGCTAATATCCCACCCTGGCAGGAGCAACACTCCAGCTTCTTGAAACAATTCCCTACCTCTTTCAGCAGTGATGGACTCCATTTCCTTTTCTACCTCCCTTTTCAATTCCTCCAGAGCGGTTGCCTCATATTCAGGAGTGATATCTTGTATCTGTTGTCTCATTTTTCTACCTTTATATTCATAAACAAATGATTTAAATTCAGAAGATTTAACAAAATCACAATCAAAAATAAACTATTGTCCAGCCATGACCCTCACATCATCAGATAGTTCATTTGATGCCTCAAATCTTACAATATTCTGCTCTTGAGGGGGATCGTACTGTGTAATCACAGGAGCACTGATTTGTTTGACCTGCTCACCCTCTTCATCACTCTTCTCTTCTTCACTTATATCAGTATCTATAGAGAAACATACCTCAGGAGTAGGATGTGAAGGTATGTAATCCAAGGGCTCTATGTCTTCAGCTTGTACTCCTGAATAGGTTGCATGAGGTGCATCAAAAACAATTGGGGGAACATCCTTTACCAGTTCATTGACATGAGCGATGAGTTGCTCAATTCTTGTTAAAGGATCCTGTATCTCACCAAATGCCTTTGAATAAGATGGGACATTTTTCCTCTTCCATTCCTTTGCAAGCATAATCTTGTTATAGGCGGCCATTCTTTCCTTGGTGGAAGCCTCATCATGGTTTCTTATGACATCTTCAATTGAGAACAAATGTTCATAACCTGATAGCCCCTGCGATAATCTCGCCTTGTGAATAAACCCTTTTGCATCAAATTGTTTCCTTACATCACCTAGACGTAGGTTGTACTATGCTAATTTACCATCAATTTCTCCATATCCTTCATTGGAAACCACTGTAAAGTCTCCAAAACATAAGGTGTTGGGCATAATTGATTGTTTGCTATGTCCTTTGAGGTGTTTGGAATCAGATTTTGCCAATTGCCTCACAATTTCTAAAAAAGCAATTTGGTCAGGAACTACTCGTGGCATCAAGTGTGGAGCCCCTTCGAACCCATAAACCCTTATCACTGTACAATCAGGGAAAGCATACCAGTCTCCCCAGTTATGATTCACTTTATTTCTCCAATCATTTTCCTTTGGCCTTAGAAATCTTTGTACTTTTGGGGATAGGTTATAGTTGCACGGATACCCCAGCAACTTCATCAATGGTTTTACAAAAAAATCTTCAAAATAAAGGTAATGAGACCTACCAAATCGGTTGTCCCACAATGAAGTCCACATTTGTATAGGTTTAAAATCTTCATTTTCATCTGTATCATTTATCCTTAATTCTTCACTCCAAACCCCTCTGACTTGTCCCTCGTACAATAGCAAATGCATAAGCAAAGAATAGTGTTCAAAATTAATATTATCACTATTATTTTTAATCTTTTCGAGCCCTCGATGTAGGGCGTTGGCCAAGTAGCTAGCATAATCAAATGGCCTAGCATCCTTTCTCTGTATGTCTGCAGCTAAGACCATTGGGGCAATCGACATGAGAGGCAGAACCTCTACTCCCAAAACCTGACCAGCTGAATAATAGGTGTATCGAAAATACTCTTCAAACAAATCTTCATGGAAAGGAGGGTTTTCACTACTAGAGAACCTCCTGAGTTGGCCTCCATCATCCTTGGGCCTGTGCAAAGGTAATTTCCATCTCTTATAGCTGGTATCCATGTGGTGATACTCTGTCAAGAGATCTTTGAGCGTGAATGATAAATTCAGTGAACACTCTAACTGAAAGACATTAGAAATGAGATCCCTAGAAATAACAAGCATGTCACCCCCACCATGTGACTGAATAGTTCTTTTCTTGGGGTCATATCTGATAGCAAGAGCTTTAATTAGCTCTGCGTTCACAAACACATTGGGCACCACAAGTCTTCCCAGGTTCAACCTCCATGGATTGTAGACTGGTTGGAACCTAAATTGTTTTCTGTAATGGTACATGAAGAGGTTGCACCCTCGTTGCGGTGTCCAAATATCCCCTAAGCCCTTATGTTTGTCCCATAATCAATCCATGGAAGGATTCATTTGAGCACTCCTCTTGGGTCTCGGCCCCGACCCAGGACATTGATCTATCAGGTCTTCATTTAGGAGTCTCTTAGGCTTTTCGGTTTTCTGTTTTTTAGCTTTAGGTTTGTCTATAGTCTCTTCCATTGTTTAAATCTTAAGCTTTTGAGTAAAATAGCTTCTCAGTTGGGTCTGAAAGTGAAGTACTTACGTGAGTCTCACCGAGTCACCTCCACAGTCCACCGGTCTTTTCTACATCGGAACTCCAAGTTTTTGCCTTTTTGCTTCTACCCTAAGCAAAATCTTCCAGGATTTTGTAACAACTATGCGATCAACTTGTGATATAATTCACTTCAATTTTGGTTCATAAATGCACCGCAGCATGATGCCACGGGATGTCACATCAGTCTTTCACCGATAGCCACCCTCTCCACCGATGGACACCTATCCTTCGTTCTATCGGTGGGATGCCAGATAATGTTTCCCTGATGCACCATAGTTCCCCTGATATACTTTATGCATTCAATAATTCATGCCCATGGCCATGGGCCATGGTTATAATTCATAGTTACTTTTGTTGACAACTTGACTCTATCGGTATATTGGGAGAGCACCTTAGGAGTCAGCCCGATAGATTATTGTTACACTGATACTAGGTTGTGAGCTATTTTTATCGGGCCATCGGCGGGATTGTGATGGGGTTCCGCTGATGAAGCATTGTTAGGCCGATGGTATTGAATTTTGTTAGGAATGGGGGAAGGACTACGTCACTACAGGATTTCAAATTTTGTTTAATTACGCTGAAAGCGTTATACAGTGAAAGCAACAAAGGAATATTCGTAAACTTTTTGAAGCTTCATTGAAAATGACAGGCAAGTGGAAGTATGTGCTCCTAAAAAATAACAAGCACATAAAATGTTTTTTTTTTCTATTTTTTGAAATTTTTTAAATTAAAAGCTTCCCAATAAATAGTTGTTAATTTAAATACTTTTGGATTAAAATTACAAACTAAGATATGTATGCTTAAATAGTTTTTTATATATATTATTAATTAATATATATAAAAATAGTAGAAATAGCTTTTTATATATATTATTAGTTTTTCATATATTTTATTAGTTAATATTATAATAAACAATGTTAAGTATTGATAACTTTCAGCATTCTTTATATATATTATTAATTAATATATGTATACTAGTATTTATGGATGCAATGTGAATGTAGGCTATAATGTGGATCTTGTCACACAAATTTCTACAATTTGCATTGTTCATAAAATCAAAGTGTGGTATATTTTTTTGATTATTGATAAAATAAGATAATTCATGCCCATGGTCATAAATTATAATTCATGGTTACTTTTGTTGACAACTTGACTCTATCGGTATATCAGGAGAGCACCTTAGGAGTCAGCCCGATAGAGTATTGTTACACCGATACTAGGTTGTGAGCTATTTTTATCGGGCCATCGACAAGATTGTGATGGGGGTTCCGTCGATGAAGCACTATTAGGTTGATGCCCAATGGTATTGAATCTTATATAATTTATAAAATATCATCAACTACGTTACTACAGTTTGACTTTGGCATATGTATTATGATTCATGAAGTGCAATATAATATAAAATATCATGGAGACTTGGACTGCAATATAAAATAAAATATTCTGAACTTGAAGTGCAATGATACACAATTTATTTGAATACAATATACAAAATCATCAACTACAATTTGGAATATGATTTAAGCTGACATGCAGTGCTTGAGTGCAATATAAAATAAGATATCATGAACATGAAGTGCAATGATTCACAATTTCAATGTTCATTGAATACAATATAAAATATCATTAGACATCAACTACACTTTGGACTTTCAAACAATGGAAACTGATTCATGAAGTGCAGAAAAAATACCTAAAACCTACTAATTATCTCCCATTTCCCAAACAGAGTTAGGGTGCTCAAACTGATCCTCATCTTCAGATAAAGTAAAAGAGTCATCTTGATTCTGAGACTGCTCTGCAGTTTCTTCGGCCTGTGTCTCAAATTCAACATTCATTGTTTGATTTGTGTCAATTTCAATATCATTGTCATCTGTCCCAGGCCCAGTCCCATTGCCACTACCACTAGTACCGGCGACTGTTGGAATTGGAGAGCATGTGTTGCACAACCTGGTCCCTCTTCTTTCACATGTGGACCTCCAGATTGCGAGTGCCCTTTCAAAAGGAATTTTTTTGACATTATACGCAGTTCCTTTCATCGTTAAGCAATTTTCCAAATTCTTGTCCAGTTTGTTTCTTAACTTTGATTTCAAAAACCCCAATGTACTGAAAACTCTCTCATCCTCCACTGACCCCAATATCATTGTTTGACATAAATCAACAAGTTTGAAATATTTTGACATCGAACCACGCAATATTTCACTCTGACCTAAGCTTGACCAGACCTTTTTTATTGATCTTGGTTCAAAGGCCTTCTCCTTGCCCATGGATTTATACTGCTCCCTCATAGCTGTTGCAAAAATCCGAGATTGCTTTCTAAGCTTTTTTTCATCTAAAATTCCTTCTATTATTTGTTCATTGTATGTTACCTTTTCTGAAAATTGTTCGATCAAGATTTTTACTTGATCATGAAAATATTTTGGGTTATCTCGGTTTACCCAAAATTGAGGATACACAATACCCGTGGCTTCAAGTATTTCATGTCGAGGGAATCTTTCACAAATCTCTAAGGAAAGAGATTTTGCAATTTCCTTCAAATTATCACTAATAGATTTAACAATGCCGTTAAAATCTTCCTCGTTAACAGGTACTTCTTTTCTAGAGCGCCTGTCAGTTCCTGTCTTACAATGGTACATTGGTATCTCATGTCCACGTACACAAATACATAAGTGCCCACTTGCATTAAACTGTAAATAATTATCAAGATTATTCAAATCAGTAATTTTCTGCCACATCAAATAATTTGCGCCTTCTTGTGTTAGATCTAGATATAGATGATCGAGGGCCAAGCATGTAAGTTTACATAGATTGGCATATTCATAAATATACATAGTTCTATCTTGGGCTTTCTTCACAAGATTGTTCATCTCATCTAGCATGGGGAGAAGACTAGCTAAAGTCAAGAGTGTCTCTATATCGCTTAACCTATGTAAGAGGTCAGGAGCTTTGTCTACTGTGCTGCGATGCTCGTACATCACTCCAATCAAGGATTGATATTCTAAAAGAACTCGTTGCACTGGTCCATGCAGGGAGATCCATCTGGTATCGACATCCTTGAGAAGCTTGTTTCCAGGTGTTATTCCCTCAGAAAAATGTTGAAATTCAAGGAAACATTTGGGACTTCGACAGAAGTATATGTAGATCTCGCGAACTAGATTTTCAACTTTTGATACTATAGGAAACTTGCTTACAATTTTGAATGCTAAATTCTTTCTATGGGCCATGCAGTGAATTCCAAGCATGTATGGTGCACAAGTAGTTTGTAACTTTGTGCAAAGACCGCTCCTTTGACCTTGCATCACTGCAGCTCCATCAGCTCCTACACACACCAACTTTTTGGCAATTGTCAACTCATCCATACCTACAATATCATTCAAAGATTTCTTGACTAGTTCAAATAGATTTTGCGATGTTGAACTGTCCTTCATTTTACAAACATAAAGAAGATGAGCTTGGTGAACATGTTGTTCTACAGGTATACGAATACATACAAACCCAAGAAGTATTGTCTACCGCAGTAACTTCATCTAAAGATAATGCAATGAAATTTGACTCTTTTAATTTCTACTTTAAATCTTGCTTTTTCCACTGCAGCAAGACAGTTCGCTCATTCCCATCTAGTGTTTACTGACCAATGTGAGAAGGGAAAGTGGGGAACACTCAAATAAGATAATAAATCAAAATATTTTTGGGTAGTTTGTCATACGACGCCCCCTGGACAAAATATGAAAAACAACACTCATCTGAATAGTTTTTGACAGATTTGCTGCTGCCATGGCTTTTCCAAAATGACCCTCAAGTGTACCTTCAAATTTTTTAATCTTCGACATTCTATGGTTATGCTCTCCATAATCTGCGACATACTTAACATGAAGACATTCTTCCTTTGATTTCCATCGTACGACTGATTGTTCCTTTCCGTCTACGATTTGTTTTTCGTAAACTTTGCCGATATGCTTTTCTACAATGTCAAGCTTTAGCTGCATCGTCTTGTCTCTTCCACATTTCCAACTACAAATATTACATCTGACCTCTGTTGCCCTTTCAATATCATTTCTGTTTGATACCCCCACTGGTTCAAGGAATGGGTACTTCGACAACCAACCAATTTGAAAATTCCTTGTCATTTCCCACTCACGCCCCAATTTTGCTTTGCCTTTTCTTTTCTTGCTACCAACATCATCCTCATCCAAGTCGATTATCTCATTCTGGCTATCCAAGGTATCCCTTGGAACATCTTCTATGGTATTTCCATCCTCATTCGATACATTTTGATTTAACATAATGACAATCTCACCTTGACCTTCCTGTGGCAGAAGAGTTGATGATGTATCTCCATCTTCAATAATACTTGGTGGAAGAGTTGATGGTGTAGCTCCACCTTGATCTGATGGATTAGAATCTTTGCCAATTCCAAAGTAAGACTATATGGTACCTCCCCGTTTTGGGAATTTTGATGGCCTCCCAGTCTCTTCATTACCCACCTGCTCAAGAGTCTTACCCTTGTTGCTCGACATATTGATCTCACTTCGAATAAAAGCTAGAAAAAAATGTCTTCTTGTTTAAGAAGGATAGACTGACAGAGAATATAGATCCCATTCCCTACTTAAAATTATGTTTAAGACTAAAGCAAGAATGTAAAATAGATAAATAAATCTTATTATTATAACTAATAGTCTAATAACTAATAACAGTATGAAGAAATGATCACTCACCTTTGAGTCTACGTTTTCGGATTTCGCTGACTTCTGAATTGAGAAGTAGAACCTCAAAACCGAACAAAATGTGTAAGAACAAATAACAGTTTCAATTGTATTTATATCAATCCATATTTGGCGAATTCCGCGGGATTTTGAAATGGTATGTTAAAAATTTGGCGAATCCCGCGTGCTTATACAACGATACCTTAAAATTTTCAAGGCGAAATAGGTCCTCATAAGCAACTATTTATAAATTTAATTGGTGAAATGGGTCTTCACAAGCAACTATTTGTAAATTTTAATTGGCAAAATGGGTCTTCATATAATGTTGTTTTAATAGTATTGGCGAATATGTAGGTGACTTTGACATGCTCCCCGGGATTCCAGGCGAAAATATTGATTGGTGCATTGGAAACACGTAGTCTGTTATGGCGAATTTATTGCCTAAACATGCCTTGTAAAAAAAAACTATTGGTGAATGGAAATGCATTGGACCGATAGTCCGTGAATTCCTGGCGATTTGAACACCCTGCAGATACGGTAGATTCACCAAATTCGAATTGCCAGATTCCTAGAATTCGCCAATCGGCGAAGATTCGCCACTAAATTTATCCCTGGTGTATATATGTATACAAATATATGTGTGTTTGTATACATATATACACACATGAACGGAAAACAAATGTAATTTTGCAGCAATATTGCACCTATATTATGGTCGATTGTGTGTATATGTGTATATACAAATATATATGCATGCATATATGGTTGAATGTGTGTATATGTGTATACACAAATATATATGTATGCATATATATGGTCGACTGTGTGTATATGTGTATACATATATATCTGTGTATACACACATATACACACAATTGGCCATAATATAGCCCTTTCTTTTCATTTTTGTACCTCTACAGTTTGTATATGTATAGTTGTAGTATTCAAAGTTATTATACTCTTCACTATTAAGAGTTTCTTGCAAGTAAAATATGGTTGATTGTGTATATATATAAAATCCTACATACATGCATACATACATATATATATAAGGGTATGTATATATGTGTGTATGTGTGTATATACACACAACCGGTCAATTACATATTACTTTTTCCATACTGCATTGTATGTAAAGGGTTTCATGCACCTATGTTTTCATCAACTATTTCCACCACTGTCGTGAACCCCTCGCTCAACAATTCTCAACCCCCATCGTCCACTCATCCCTATCCATAGTCTCTACCTGAATGATAGAGTTTCTGTGAATATTTCATATCCATTTATAGGATTTTTGTAGTCAATTTTGTAATCATTTAACTTATCTGAATATAGTAATCATTTTAGTTTTTAAATTGACATAACATTTTAATATTATTAATAACATATATTAATATTATTAATAACATATATTAATATTATTAATATAATATTTAACAACTTAATATTATAATAAACATTATAATATTATGTATGTATCGTATACACACACACATACATACTTACATATTATATGTCATATGTATGTATGTATTTATGTATAGTAGACACACATACATATGTATTACCATAATATGTATGTATGTGTGTATACTATACATACATACATACATGCATATGTCAGTTAATATACGCATACATATATAGATATGAACTTCCATATGTATGTATGTATGTATGTATGTATGTATGTATGTATGTATAGTATACACACATACATACAATACATACATACATATGGAAGTTCATATCTATGTATGTAGGTGGGTCATGTAGGTAGCCATACATAAGGCATTCATATGTAACATACATACATTAATTTAATATGATGTATGTATGCATTTATGGAAACCAATCATACATACATACATACTGTGGCCAAAAGATAGCTGCATGGAACCCTCAACTATGGTGTGTATGATAATGTTCCAATACTATCATTATAAATATGCAACTTGCAGAATTACAATTACATATGACAGATATATATAAATTGGTGTTTCATATAGCCTTGTTCATTTACATTTATATGAATTCGATGTACAATTTAATTTTTATTCAATTACTTTCACAAGTGTGACAAATTTGTTTCAATTCATATCAAGGTGTTGGTTGAATTTATATATAACACATCTTAATGTTGTATCAGTTGGTTGTTTCAAATTATTCTTAAAAATCATGATGTATTAGAAAGTGGCCCCAATTATTACTATTCAATTACTCTCAATCTTACATGTATGAATTTTTTGTTTGAGTTTGTATCATTATTTGATTTGTTAGAGTTAGATTTGGGGATTTGATAGTATATCATGCATTTTTTATTTCATTTCACACACACCCTTGATCATTTTCAATCAACTCAATTAGATGCATGGTTAGTTTGTTCTTCAACTACTCTCAATCTTACATGTATCAATTTGTTGTTTCAGTTTGTATCATTATTTTATTTATGTCAATTAGACTTGGGGATGTGATAGTATAACATGCATTAATTGGTTCATTGCACACATACCCTTTTTCATTTTCAATCAACTTGATTAGATGCATGGTTAGTTTTTTCTTCAATTACTCTCAATCTTACATGTATGAATTTTTTGTTTCAGTTTATATCATTCTTTTATTTGTGTGAGTTAGAATTGGGGATGTGATAGTATATCATGAATTTTTTATTTCATTGCACACACACCCTTGATAATTTGTGATGTAGAGGAAGGAGATGCTTAAACTTGGTTCAATTAGCAAATTTCATACAATGATTCATCAAAAAGCATAACTAGGTGCACCCTAGTTCATCTTGGAAACATTGCTACAATGGCCTAATAGAAATTAAACAAGGAAAAACAGTTTTACACATGAGTTCTTGGACATTTCAATCTTTTCATAACATGTCTCAATGATTCTACACTCAACCATTATCAAACTATGCAAAGATTTGTTCAACCCTTTAGCAACTAGGGTTGTATGATAGTTTTCTTGCAAAATGAGACACACATTCAACTATTTCACCTCGCAACCCATCAAGTATTGGCCTAGGGCTTGTAAATATGAAGGAAGACATGAGATCAAAACTTTCTACAAGTTTATACAATTTTTCACCATACGGATCATTAGAAATGAATATTTTTATCAAATTGGAAACCCTAATTTCTGAACATGACCATCTAGAGCATTTTTGTCATAACTTTCTCAAATTAACTCCAAATGAGACCAAAACAAAATAATTTGAACCCTAAAACATATCTATAACTTTTCCAATGACTACCCCAAACAATACAGGCTGTACAAATCTGTACAAGCATAATTTCTTGCTGCAAAATAGTGAAAAATCTACAACTATTAACACCAAAAATGCTATAATTTTTGCAAAACGTAACAAAGTTTGACCAAACCAATTGAAAATGAAAGGTATCTCATTCCTCCATCTTCTCCAAGAATTATACCATCTGTAAAATCAAGTACACATCTTTACAAAGGAAATAATAGGTCTGCAACATTAGAAAATGCATAGAAATGCTTGCTTTCATTCACCAAAAAACTTCAAAATCAGTTCTTCCCTCCTCTATTCGACTTTGGAAGGTATATTTATGCATTTAAAATCAATCCCAATGGTTTTTAACCACTTATTTCTTGCATGTAACTATTGTGCCTATAGCACACACGCCTCGTTCGTAACAGGGACCCTCTCTTTTCACTTTGTCGGGTTGCTTTTGTCTTTTCCTCATTTTGTGTGCCCCCTATTTAATTTTGCATCCTATGTGGTCAAGGAATCTTAGAAGAATCATCTTTAGTTGATCACATTATTCTACCCTCAAATTTTCAAATTCTTAGACCTTTACGAAACTTCACTGGCTATTTGCCTTCAATGTTTAAATTGGCATCTTTCGGGCAATGCGGGTCTGCCTTGGCGGGTTGTCCTGTGTGGGTTTCTTTGGTGTCTTTTCCATTCCAAATGTATTTCCATCGATGTCCTCCCACCTTGTGGGACCCGCATCCCATTTCACTCTTTTCGTCACCGGTCATTCTAAATGGCTAACCTTTGGTCGTCATCCGCTTGGCAGACTCCGTCGTACCCGCCGCCGTTTTTGGAATGAGTTCTCACCAACCCTCAATACCTCCATACCCATATTTATGAGGGGGATTAAATGTCAAAAATTCTATAAATATCCCATCTTGAGCTGTCATTTGCATAATTTTGGAAAACTTGTCATAGCTCATAGATTTCGCTGCCCCCGTGCTCGCATCTCGCTGGTGCCGTTCGGATTGCTCAATTGTTGGAGATTGTCATCCTTCGCATGGATTCCTAAGGATATATGGAACCGAATGAAGGATCTACGAAAGCGATTGTGGAAAAAGATAAAATAAAGAAAATTACCAAAGCACCCTAGGGTAAAGAGGATAAAGACCAAATGAGGTACAAGTTCCAAGGGGAACCTCTCAACTCTAAGGTCACTACGGACTGGAAGGAGATCTCAGATACTAATCTGGGACACATTGATACTGATGAATTCAAGAAAAGGGTTCAGATCAACCTCACGACAAAAAATGATAGAAGGATTAGATGCAGTGGATTGGCCAAGGCTGTTGGATTCCCACCTGTCCTCATAGCTCCTGAACTTGTAATGGCCTACAGGGAGGCATATCAGGAGGAAATGAAAATAATAGTAGATAGGGATGGAAATGTATTATCCGATCTATCTACCAAGTCAATAGGGAGGACCTTCCACATCCCTACCTTCAATGAGATGTAGGAAACATCTAAAGAATATGGTAAGAAGATGTGGGACGTTGATCCCCTCAAGTGCAAGAAGCACATCAATCAGTATTGGTTGAAGGAGAAGAGAGGCAGTGCAAATAAAGTTCCCCAAGAGCTCTTTCGAAGTGATTTCTACAAGGATTACCATGACTTGGTAACCCTATTGAGCAGAGCCATGGGACTTTCGACCGCAACATTCTTTCAGGAGTGGATGTTATACTTTGTAGCAAAAATAATCCAAGGGGAAACCAAATTCTACTGGGCTAGAATGATTAGTGATTGCTTGCATGAGAAATTTGTGGTTATAAAGAAAACTTCACAGTTCTATATGACATCATATATGGTCTATTTTCTTTCTGATCGTGCTCAATACAGGGGGCTATTTGTGGCACCAAATCCAACTCCAGGAAGGGAGCTACAAGTATATGACAAGTACCTTCAGCTCCAATACAAGAATTTTAAGAAAGACTATTGTAGAGTCAATGATGGCTTCATCAGGCATATCATCAGGCTGCTTGGAGGTGATTTTGAAATAAGAATCTCACATAGTGCAAACGCTTTCATCCGTCGGTTTGACTTTCTATTCATCCAATTTCCAAAGTTTACATACATCTGAACCGAGTGTTTCTTAGAGAAACCGTATAAGCTGCCTCGGTACCCAAATGATCGGCTGATACTACTTGAACTCTCCTGGCAGCTGTAGCATGCACACACCCTCCTAAGTAGCAATCATAGAGCAGGGATCCCATATCCCCTCACATTTTATCAGGGTATGCATGAACTTCACACCTCCCAGTGTGCAGAATACTCTGATAAGGAGCTAAATGAATACAACTTAGAGCTCTACACCACCAGACCATGAATGGACCCATACGGCAAGCTCAAGAAGATGGTCGAGATCGAGTGCACCCATCTACATAATGTAGAGGACTTTTGGGCCAACTGCAGAGATGATAAGGAAGTGTGTATGCGGAACTACATGCGCATCACGACGTACTTTGTAAAAATAGTGAAGTTGTTTCTAGTGTCAGATCAAGTTGTCAAAGATGAGAATATTGTGGTAGATTTGAGGCATAACGTCATTGCTAATCTATCATCGTCGTTGATTGATTGGGGTGAGAAAGAGGTCGATGACCTCGACATTTTGACAAAGCCTGTTGAGGCAAGAATAAAATAGTGGATCGATGAGCAAGTTGCTCAAATAAGGCTGCAAGGAGTAACCCTAACATATGCAGAACTCAAGGATCCACATGAGAGTGAAACTAACAATGCCTCTACCACTACTACCCCAGTCGGGGGGACTTCGATGTCTCCTCCCATGACACAGTCCAAGAAGAGAAAAGAAGCGGCTGAGCACCAGCCCCAGCCCCGAGTATATTCAAGGAAGGCCTCAGAAGGTGAACCTTTGAAGAAGCTAAATAAATCGGGCAGTTTCATGGAAATTCCCACCATTCAAGAGGACCTACTCCATGAAGGAGAGGAACAAGATGTCGAGAATCCAAGGTCCCCACCTACTACCTCCACTCTCATAGCCACCACCATTGTTGTTGCTGCCATCGTTTCTTCTCCGCATGATTCCTAGGTGATGGTTGCCACCTCTCCACCCATGATGGACATTTTGGTCCACCTTGTTTCTACCTCGCCTACTACACAAGTCATAGCCATAGATTCCTCATGGGTTACCACTTCTCTTCTCTCTTCCTCATCCATGTCTTTGTCATCATCTCTTCCTCTTGCCTACACAACAATGACAATACCTACTCTCTCCCTTCCAAAAGCCTTCACCAAATACATGCAAAATATCCCCTCAGAGCTTTCTGGAATGTTTATGAATCCTACATTGCAAGCTACCCTACCTCAGGTTGTTGTCGGTTTCCATGCCCCTACTATAATAGAGCCCCCTAGAATCAAAGCCACGATGCAAATCTTTGAGGATTTGGATAGGCGAGAGAGGGAAGCAAGCAGAAGAATAGAGGAAGAGGTGGATGACTACCACGAGCATCCCCTATATCAAAATCTAGTGATTGATGAAGTAGTGCACGAAGAGGAGGAAACACAATCCTTCGAGGAAGATGTTGAAGGGTCAGGCACCAAGTATATTGTGGAAAAATTTGACTTGGAGCTCGAGGAGGAATTGGCTCAACAACTAAAGGACATTGGGGAGGAAGTCGAAAAGCAGCCCTCCAATGAAAAGAAGGATACAGATGAGAAAATGAAGGATATTGAACCAACAATAGGGGAGCAATACTAGAGCCTTGGACATGATAAAGAGATGCCTCCTTCAGAGGAACGGGAAGAAAGGATAAGACAAGCCTGAAGAAGAGGCTGAAACAAGAAAAATCCCAGAAATGGAACATCATGAAGATCATGGGTATGAGCAAGAAGAAGCAGAGAAGATCACTAAAGGGCAAGACAGACCAAAGGAACATGCAGCCACCAAGTCCTCGGGAAAAGAAACGGTATTCATTCAGGATTTTGATGAAGAAGAAGAAGAGAAAACAAAGCAAATGACTCTGGGTGACAAATTAATGCAAATACAACACACCTGCAAGGAAGAAGGTGGTCGCGAATCACCAAAAGGGGAATCTTAGGTACCTGAATGGCTTGAGAGGCAGTTAGAGAAGAAAACCTCGACACCAATGGATCCAAAGGCAAGGCTAGAGGCCATCTTGGCTCAAGCCCAAATAAGCACCAAGATAGAGAAGAAGCCAAGGGTCGGATCTCATCTGACAATGGATGCATCAGGATCTAGGACGATGCAGATAGCTACTCCAGTGATGGCAGAGGAGGGAGTCAGCTATAAAATTTCCACCGTTGAATTAGGGACAGCCACAAGAGAATATAAAATCGACCATCTTTAGGGATTCGTCACCACCATCGTGCATCAAATGAAAAAGGACAAGACTTCTAAAGAGGAATTAAAAGCACAAGTGGTGGATATGACAACTTATATTCAACAATGGTCATCAACAGAGGAGCTTCCCACCACGTCATCTACTCCCCTATTGTTGTTGTCTAAAGAACATATCAGTAAGCTAGAGAAGAGTGGTGCAAGGGAACCTATACCTGGAAAAGATAGAGAGGTGGACCTTGAAGGTTCAACAAGTGAATTTGAACGCTTTTAAATCATATGCAACAAGGAAGTTGCAAAATATTTTAAAATAGGTTGCTTTGTAATAAGTTGTCCATGTGTATCATGTTGATAAGGGATTCTAGGTAGATAGTAGATGGCTTTAAGTCATGTTCCTTATGCAAATAAGGTCTCATTAAACCATTTCTAATAAGTTGGGTATGGGGTCAAAAAGAGCAAACATTGCAAACATGTATTGATATTGGCTAATCAAATTGTGTAAGGGGTATAACCTTGACCTCCAACAGTCATTAGTGGTTCAAACTTCTATTAGAGAGCAGTTGGTCAGTTGTAGGAGGCAGTTGGAAGTTGGAATCAATATATACATCCATGTAATCCCCGAGAAAAGGTTGTTGTTGAGTTCTAACAAAGAAATTGTATTGTTGGCAAACGCTGATCACAGTTTTCCATTGGTTTTTTTGAATTTTTCTCCCTGACACAAGCCCATGCAAGTTTAAGATGCATTGATACAATGAGTATATGTTCATGTGTGTTCTTACCATCTCTTGCATTTGCATTGGAGGCTTAGTACCATCATTTATGTGAGAGGGATCAGCAAACTCATAAGTACCCTATTTTTCTATATTGGGGTTTTGAGGGCCTCACTATGATATAGTAACCAATCCACCTACTATTCCAAATTTGTGACTCAGTGGATTGGTCTATAATATGCTTAGTTAAGTGTATGAATGCTTTGGGGATCGAGGGAGTGAAGGAACTCAACATGTTGTGTTGTCTTAGGGTTGAGCAGGGGTGTTTCCACCATGAAAGTAAGCAACCTAAGTGGTGATTCTGAGAGATAGTGGAAGGAATGGGATTTTGAGTGTTCCTTGAGTTAGGGCAGAGGCATTGTGGGGTCTTTGGACCCTTGAGAGGATTTGGGAAAGTCGGGAGTTAGGAGTTTCCTTACAACCCTTGTTTTGTGAAGGTTTAGGAGGGTTTGTGAGCAGAGGGATAAGACAAGCCTTTGGTGCTCTAAGAGTTGGGAAATCTTGAGTTTGAGAACCATTCCTAAGACTTTTTCAGGTTCTTTTGGTTTGGGGATAATCTTGAGTGAGGGTTCCTTTGGAAATTAGGCCTAATTGTGAAGCCTAGAACTGGGTAGGTGTATTAAAAGTCTATGTTGGTCCAAAATAGTAAACCTTGATTCTTAGGTATGTTGTGTAACCCTAAAAAGGGTATCTTAATCCACCCTTTAGTTATTAGGTCTTTTGGAAAGGTTGTGTGGGAATTGGCCTAAACTGGTTTTGGTGTGCTACAAGGGCAGGGTGACGTGTAGGTTGCTGAGTGGAGGACTTTGTGGAATTGACAATTGATATTGTGAGGAAACCTCTATACTAACATAAGAAATGATTTTAACACCTTTCCTCTGCATCAAAGAGAAAGAATTGGACAAAGGCTACCGAAGATTGGTTTCGGCGTGTGATATATAATGGAGATATGGGCATTGGAGTTGATGCCAGAACAATAAATAAGTTTTGATATCTACAAAAACAACTAGAATCCACTATGAAACCTGCTACCATTTCATCGAGATATATAGGATCACTTATCCTAAGCTTGAAGCTATCCTGAAGATACCAAAAAAATTGTGGGAGAAGGAGTTGGGTCTAGTAAAGAACGATCAGTGGCTTGTTGAAACATGGAAAATGAGCTTATATCACTGGGGAGAGGTCTTGGAATGGGTGCTCCATGAGGTGGAGCTCGATTTAGAATGGGCCAAGGAACATAGAGCAGAGGTTGAGAACTATCTCAAGCTAATGGCAGATTATGAAATGTCGGCTCTTGAGCTCGATGCAAGAAAAATTAGGTCATACTTCCATAAGAAGATGGAGAATGGGACAACAGATGTGTTAACATCGGATTTCATGGACTTTGCCACTAATGCTTCCATCCAGTCTGAGTAGATGGCCAAGGCAGTGCCCAAGTGCTTAAATAATTGGGAACAAATAACAGAACGATCAAAGAAATTATCATTTCAGATCCTCCAATCATATATAATGGAGTGGGATAAACTTAAAATAATGATCGACAATTTTGTGGAATACGCCACCACGTAAAAGGAAGCTGGAAAGCCTGTAATAGATGATGAATTCCTCACAGTGTAGCTGCAGCAAAGGAAATCAGCTAAAAGACAAAAGAGCTACAGTGCTACTCACTAGAGGACAAAATGTAATTTTATATTGTTATATATTTGGGGGTAGGTGAAACCCTAATTTTTAGTGAATCTTGGCCACATAATGAGATTAAAGCTTGGCAATTCATTTTTCTTTTTGAAAACTATAAATAGGGGGTCTCCTCTCATTTTCAAGAGAGAGTTGAGTTGTTGTAAAGACATGCTACTGGAATTTTAATAGAAATTCATAGATTTGGTGGATTCTTGAGTTCCAACTTCATGTTGCATGATTCTTCTTCTCATAGTTAGTGAATCTGAGTGGATTAACTTTGTTGTTTTATGTGTTCTTACATGTTTTAGTAGATTAGTTAAATTTTTTCATTGGGTTTGAAGAATTTTACTGTGTCAATGCCCTTCCTTGGTCATGCTTTTTGTTTTTTATTCATGATAAATGGCGGTGTAAAGCTAGTTTGAACATTATATGAATGTTGCACTTAAATTATATCTCTTTTTCATGCTTTGTGATGAATGAAAGGTTGAAATCTGTAGACCTTACAAGATTGCACAAGTTTCATGAGACTGTAATTTGATTTGGTTAAGTGGAACTTTGTTTTGGGAAGGTTGTCCACTATAGGTTCCTCAATTATCATTGTTCATCGGTAGTTTTAGGTCTTCTTCTCTTCCCTGCCTTTTTTTTTCCTTTTTTTTATAGTGATTGTGAGCAAGGTTCATTGCACATTGTAAAGCCAAATCTGAAGTTGAAATAGGAGTTTTAGATTGTTGTCTTGAACCTGCAGCAAAAGAGCAACTTTCTAGAAAAATTCATCAACTCCATCCAAGGATCCAATTCTCCTCCAGCCTAACTTACGTAAGTCTGCCCTGTGATTACCAACAAGATCACATCAAACCAACTAAGATATTCCATGCATATCATGACCTGACACTCGAGAGACCTTGGGGTGATTTTCAAAAACTTGTTGTTGGAGATTTCTTTTCAAGAGAGGTGATGCACCTATGCATTACCTGTGTTGAGAAGTGCTAAAACACCCATCAACAGTAACCATTTTCTTGATTTTTTTCCACCTTGCTAAAGTTGCATGACAACTTTTAGCAACTTTTTACATTTTAAAACCAATGACCCTCTAACACACCAAAATGGATTAATATGATCCCAAATAGCCATAAATGACTTTATTAAACACTAAAACATGCCAATAACCCAAAAACCAAAAATGACATAAAGACATGCTTGTTAGGTCCTAGTGACCTTGCACCATATACCCAAGGGGAAGAAAACTCAAGTCCACTTGAGTGCAAGTCTTCTTTTTCTTCTTGTCTTCCAATTCTTCTACACTATTGCCTTGATGTCTTCTTGGCTTTTTCTTTGTTTCTTCCACTTGTTTTCTCTATTTTTTCTTCTCATCTTCTTCTCTTCTTTCTTCCTTGCAAGGTATTCCTCTTTTGGCATCCTCCTCAAAACCTGATCTCTTTCAAGAGTTTGCTTCTCAATGATTTTTATCTCCTTATCTAACAAACCTACACATACATAGTCCAATGAAATATTAGAAATACAATATTGAGACCTTGAGGTCTCCCCCTTGTCTCCTTGCACCATACACTCCACTTCAACACCCAAGAGATCCTCCATGTGTGCTATTGTTGGCTTAGGACTGAACTTTTCCTCTAAGGGTCTCCTTTGATAAATAGCATCTTCTAACACTTCCATCTTAGTTGTTAATTTCTCTTGACTTTCATACACAAAGTAGTGTTCCTCTTTTCCCAAACCTGTCATCTCCTTCCAAAGGATGTGATCAATCTCTGTAAATGAATTGAATACTTCTTGTTGCACTTTAGGGTTGCATTCATCATTGAACTTTTTAGTTTGTCCTATTGTTGGAAACAACTTATCATTCATATCCATTTCTTCCAATAATAAATCATCCAATTCATCATGCATGTCATCAAACAATTGGCTTTCTCTAAGAGGACACAAAACATATTATTTATTCATCAACCTTTCATTATCAAAAATATAATGGAATATGCATTCACCAAGTATTGCACCTTCCTCAGGATGACACAGTATTCCATCTTCTGCACTTAGGATTTCTTCTTCATTTACTGTTTTGCCTGCATTTACACACTCAAATTTTTCATTAATTTCAAAACAATGAGACTTACTTTCCTCCACGTCTCTTTATTTGCATGGCTTGTCAAGTACTTTCAGCCACCTTCTCAATCTGTTAGCTTCCTATCGCTTCCTTCTCTTTTCTATCATTTTCTTAAGAGGCCATTTCACCTTCTTTCTCATTGGCCAATGCCAAACATTTTCTTGATAGGCTTTCTCAAGACACTATTGTAATACAAGCTCAATGTGTTTTTCAAACTTGTCCATTCTTCTATCAAACACTACAACTAGGCTTACCCTATTGTCTTTCATCTTGTCCTTCTTTTTGAGGTCTTCTTTCTTATCTTGTTGCTAAATCTTCTTGATATCTCTCCTCTTTTCTTGATCCATGCTTCTTGCAATACCTCACCTAGGTTTCCTTTCCTTTTCCTCACTACCTAGTCTTTTGGCATCCACATTCTTCACTTCAACCTGTCAAAGGAAACACACAATTTCCAAAACTTCTCTTTCCCATATCTTTGGGATCTGATACAAAAATGATGCATAGGAAGGAGATTCTTAAACTTGGTTCAATTGACACATTTTATACAATGATTCATCACAAAGCATAATTGGGTGCATCCTAGTTCATCTTGGAAACATTTCTACAATTGCCTAATAGGAATTCAACAAGGTAAAAAAGCGTTACGCATGAGTTCTTATATATTTTATTCTTTTCATAACATGTCTCAATGATTCTACACTCAACCTTTATCAAACTATGCAAAGATTTGTTCAACCCTTTAGCAACTAGGGTTTTATGACAGTTTTCTTGCAAAATGAGACACACATTCAATTCTTTCATCTCGCAGCCCATCAAATCTTGGCCTAGGTCTTGGAAATATGAAGGAAGACATGAAAATAGAACTTTCTACAAGTTAAGAGAATTTTTCACCATATGGATCATGAGAAATGAATTTTTTTATCAAATTGGAAACCCTAATTTCTGAACATGGCCATCTAGAGCATTTTTGTCATAACTCTCAAACTCAAAATGAGACCAAAACAAAATAATTTGAACCCAAAAATATATCTCTAACTTTTCCAATGACTGTCCCAGCCAATGCAGGTCGTACAAATCTATACAAGCATAATTTATTGCTGCAAAACAGTGAAAAATCTGCAACTATTGACACAAAAAATGCTATAATTTTGCAAAACGTAACAAAAATTTACCAAACCAATTGAAAATGAAAGGTATCTCATTCCTCCATCTTCTCCAGGTAGTATACCATCTGTACAAGCAAGTACAGATCTGTACAAAGGAAAGAACATGTCTGCAACGTTAGAAAATGCACATAAATGCTTGCTTTCATTCACCAAAAACTTCAAAATCAATTCTTCCCTCCTCTATTTGACTTTGATGCATTTACAATCAACCCCAATGGTTTGCAACCATTTATTTCTTGAATGTAACCATTTTCTTGATTTTTTTCCACCTTGCTAAAGTTGCATGACAACTTTTAGCAACTTTTGACAACATTAACAACTTTTTACATTTTAAAACCAATGACCCTCTAACACACCAAAATAGATTAGTATAATCCAAAATATCCATAAATGACTTTATTAAACACCAAAACACACCAATATCCCAAAAACTAAAATGACATAAAGACTTGTTTATGAGGTCCTAGTGATCCTGCACCAATTTACAATCAACTCTATTAGATGCATGGTTAGTTTGTTCTTTAATTACCATATAATATTACATATGTATATGTATATGTATATGTATATACATATGTATATGTATATACATATACTATATATGTATATATATATACTGTATATGTATATGTATATGTATATGTATGTACATATTTATAGCTTTTTTAAGGGTGATGGACCACTAGTGGGTAGGGAGATGTTGATAGTATAACATGCATTGTTTGTTTCATTGAACACATACCCTTGATCCTTTTCAATCAACTCTATTAGATGCATGATTAGTTTGTTCTTCAATCACACTCACTCTTACATGTACAATTTGTTGTTTTAGTTTGTATCATTCTTTTATTTCTAAGAGTATGAATTGGGGATTTCATAGTATAACATGCACTTTTTGTTTCATTTCAAACATACCCATGATCACCTCAACCATATAAGAGTTAGAATTGTGGATATACGTTGAAAGAAGTATAATTTGTTCAAGATATACCGATCTACCATCGATGATTGAATCCATGAGCATCATGTATATCTTGTACAGATAAGACTTCTTCCAATGTATATCCCTCTTCATCTTATTACAAAAGAAGGGCTCATTCCTATTAACTTAAGACTCCTTTCAATGTATATCAATGTATTTCAATGGTTTTCGTGCAATTATATCTATATGTATAAGTATGTATATACATATGCATATATGTATATGTATATGTATACATATATGCATATGCTATATATGCATATGCATATTCATATATGTATTTGTATATGTATATGTATATCCATATTTTTTTGTATATGTATATGTATATATGCATATTCATACATGTATATGCATATGTACATGGATGTGCATATGTATATGTATATGTATATGTATATGTATATGTATATGTATAAGCATGTATATACATATGTAAATGCATATGGATATGGATATGTATATACATATATATGTATTGCAGAGATAGATAGATATGTAAGTTTCCTATAGCCTTCTTCATTTACATTCAACCTAATTATATGTATGCTTTGTTTGTTCTTCAATTAAAATGATTGTAATTATTGCCCCCTCTCCCTTATAGCTAACTATGATAATGGTTGACTCCTATTTTTGTTATAACCATTTCTAAAACAACATATTGAAATTTATATATAACTTCATACAGCACTATGGTACAAATATTTCAAATAATTTTTGATACAACATTATGAAATGTATATATAACTTCAAACAACATTATGCTTCAAATATAACCAACTCTTTCTGATAAAATATTATGAAATTTATATATAACTTCAAACAACACTATGGTATAAATATTTCCAACCCTTTGTGATACAACATACTTAAATTTCTATATAACTTCAAACAAAAGTATGATACATGTATGTGCATAGTTAGATAAATACATATGTTTCCTATAGCCTTGTTCGTTTTCATTCAACTTAATTAGATGTATAGATACATGTGTTTTCTATTATTGTGTGTGTGTGTACAACTAAATATTGTAGAGATAGATAGCTACATAAGTTTCCTATAGCCTTGTTCATTTACATTCAACATAATTAGATGTATGCCTTGTTGTATCTTCAATTACAATAACTCAAACAGTCAGTGATAGTAACATGATGGAATATGTTGTTTGTATTCAAATCATACTGTTGTTTCAAGTTACAAACATTCAAAACAAAAAAATTCAAACATCATTTGGAATCCATCAAAACCTTCACAACAAAAAGTTTCAACATAACATTCTAATCAATTGAAAAAGGTAGGAAAACTGAAATTTGAAGCCAAGTTATCTTGTGAGTTGTTTGTGTCCTGTGATGGAGAAGGACTCCAAGATTGAACTGGTTGGGTTATGCTTAGGGTAGGTGAGGGTTGATAGGACTCTGAATGAGGACTCCAACTCTTAAATGGTTGGGTAATTCTTAGGCTAGGTGAGAGTGGATAGGACTACGAATGAGAAGGACTTTGAATCTAAAATAGTTGGCTAATACTTTAGGTAGGTGATGGACAATATTGGGGGCATTGAATAGACACAAATTCTATGAATATCCTATGGCAGTCAGGAAAAGGATTTAGAGGGTTGCTCAGTCGCCCCTCCTTTGTAGAATTTGTTCATGCCTTCTCTAAACCTTTTTCCCTTTTTACAACTTCATTTTCTATCCTTTGTTTCTCCCTTTTTTTGTCCTCCTTCTTTTTCAGCTCTTTTTCAACCTCTGTTACTACTCGTTTATTTTCCTTTTCAATTCTCATAAGAGCCTACACCTCCAATGCTGCAATCCTTTCTATCCTATGATCTTTAAGTTGTTCCTTCTTCCTCAATTTTAGTTCTTGGAGTTCCTTCTTCCTATCCTCTTGCTCAGTTAGCAAGGCCATGTAGTCATCAACAGTCAGGAGTTGGGATCCTCTTGGTAGTTTGATCCCACGGTCATCTACCTTATTAGACTTTTATTTGACTACATGAACTGGTAGCTTTAAGAATTGTGAGATGCGTGAAGTTGGTTGGCCTCCCAAAGGCTTAATCAAATCCTTATTATTTTTTCTAGCACCTCACTAGTTGTATCATCCAATTCATCTCCTAACTAATCAGTGTCATTGTCTCCCCAATCAGCATAGAAATGAACTAACGTATTTGGACCCATGTTATGCGGTGGAGATCGTATTGTAAGACTTTGGTCTTGCTCCACATGCAGATCAATACCAAGATTAGTAGCACCATATAACAACCAAGAGGGCTCCTTGGTTGGAGTTGGTAGGGAAAGAGAGATGTCTCCAATAATATTCTACCCTCTCAATACTATTGTTGGCGGTGATTGGTTGTCCAACAAACTTGAAGTTTGTGGTGGACTTTCATGGCTTGCACATTTTGCTGCTTCAAGTGGTTGATTAAAAATTGAAACAACAAATTCATACATGTAAGATTGAGAGTAATTGAAGAACAAACTAACCATGCATCTAATTGAGTTTATTGCAAATGAACAAGGTATGTGTTCAATGAAACAAGCAATGCATGTTATACTAACACATTTTGTTGATCTCCAACTTTTGTTGTTCCATCAGTACACTCACCCTCATTCACTAGCAAACCATTGTTGGATAGGCTTAGAATGTTTTCGACAGTTGATGCTTCCTCGGGGGCAACAAACTGAAAAATTCTCGCTAACCCTCATGTCATTCTCCAAAGTATTTGGATCAAAGGGATAAATACCTGTCCCCTTGAACCCAGCTGTTATGTTTGAAATTGTCAATGCCTTTTGAAAAGCTAGGTTGCCAAGTGTAGCCAATTTTTCCCTTCTTATCTCCAGATTTGGATGTATATTACTCCATTTTGTTCTTTCCTTTTTGAAGTGAGATTTGAAAGAGGAGAGAACACTCACATCAAGAGGCTTCAGCTTGTGTGATGTGTGGGCCAGTAGGGTGAGCAAGTCAATACCAAATTCCCTTGCTCTAAAAATGGTAGAGAAGTTTATATGGCTATCATGGCCATCAAATATCAGGAGGTGTTTATGGTTGGGAAAGCAACCCCTAGGTACTTGCATAGCAAAAAAAATCAGCCATTTGAAAAAAATCTCTTTGGTCATCCATGTGTGAGGCTAAACAACCATTAATGGTCCTACCTCACAGTTGCCTATGTAGTTTTGCACATGATTTTTTCTTTTGAGCAAATAAAAACCTAGAATTTTTTGACCTGCAGCGTTTGCACATGCTAGAATAGTGATCCACTCTCGACTCTTTGGGATAATGTATGCAACACTTTTTCTATTTTTTTTGGCAAGCACCTTCATATTAACGTTTCAGCCAGCTTGCAACCCTATCTCGTCGTAGTTCCAAATCCTTTGGGATCCATATTTCTTGATTGTGTATGCCTTCTCCAAAGTGTCATAGAATGCAGTTACAATTGCAAGCCTAGTATCTATAACACGGTCTTTATCTTGCCCTTGGGATGTTCTCAAGCATAGATCGAGATGCCTTCTTTTGAATCTCGTCCACCAAGACTTGTCAAGAAGCCCATTCTTGAAGGGATTAGGCCTTGTTTGGCATATTTGGGCCACTTTTGATTTGAGATTGACAATATCAAAACCATGGCCAATAGCAGCCATCTCCTTGCACCATTGGATAACCAATTCCTCTTCCTCCTCGATTAGGACTATTGGGGGCCCTTTCCTTTCTGTAGTGGTGACACAACCTAGCCAATTTGACAATCTTGTGTTTGGAAGACCCCACTTTTTGGCTGCCCCCTAGTTGACATGTCATTGCCTTTGAAATCTACAAGGGCATGTTCCATGTCAGCCATGGTCCATTCCCAATGCACTACAACCTTTTTAGTTGTTACAGTTGGGTTAACTTGGAGTACAAGTTCGATTGGTTGCTCCAAAACAATTTCTACCTCCTCATCACTACTCGATTGTTCAATTGGCTGGTGAATAGGAATCACAATGTCCTCCTCATCACTATGTGGTAGTTGCACACCTATCTTATGTGTGGGAATAGTCTTTTACCTCCGCTTTGGTATAGGTCACTTTGTTACAAGTCACTTGGTATTTTTTGTTGCTTTATTCTTCCTCTACATTGAACCAACACAATGATTAGTAAATAGCATACAATTCTAACTGTTACAATTAAAAGAATGATACAAACTGAAACAAATTTATACATGTAAGAGTGAGTGTAATTGAAGACCAAACTAACCATGCATCTAATTGAGTTTATTGTAAATTATCAAGGGTATATGTACAATGAAACAAGCAATGCATGGTATACTATCATATCCCCAACTCTACCTCTTATAAACACTTGGGTGATCATGTTAAACCCTTCCTCATACAACATTATGATACAAAAATATATAAACTTGAAACAACAATATGATACAAATATGTATATCTTCAAAGAGCATTATGATACAGATAAATCTTAAAACAACAATATGAAATAAATTGAAAGTGCAGTATGATACAGGAAAGGGTTTGAAATATTTCTATTATACTATTGTTTCAAGTTATGTAAATGTTTCATAATGCTATTTCAAAAATGGTTACCATGCATGTAACAGTAAATGAAGAACAAACAAAGCATACATCTAATTAAGTTGAATGTAAATGAAGAAGGGTATAGGAAACTTATGTATCTATCTATCTATACAATATATATACATATATATATATATATATATTACTGCTATTTCAAGTTATATACGTTGTTTCATAAATGGTTATAACATAAGTAGGAGTCAGCCACTATCACAGTTGGCTGTAAGGGAGAGGAGTCGACATTTACAGTCTATTAAATTGAAGAACAAATAAAGCATACATATAAGGGAGATGAATTGATCATGGGCATAGGACATATCGTGGGTATAGTATGTGACATATGACATATGGTGGGTATCGTATGTGATAGTTTGGTATAGGAAACATATATATGATGTTTCAAAAAAATTATAACATAAGGAGGAGTCAACCATTATCACAATTGGTTGTAGGGGAGAGGGACCAATATTTACAGTCATTTTAATTGAAGAAAAAACAAAACATACATCTAATTAAGTTGAATGTAAATGAAGAAGGGCATAGGAAACTTATGAATCTATCTCTCTGCATAATATATCTATATATATATATAATATTGTTGTTTCAAGATATATATGTTGTTTACAAAATGGTTATAACATAAGTAGGAGTTAGCCATTATCATAGTTGGTTGTAAGGGAGAGGGGATGATATTTACAATCACTTTAATTGAAGAACAAACAAATCATACATCTAATCAAGTTGAATGTAAATGAAGAAGGGTATAGGACACTAATGTATCTATCTATCTTTGCATAATATATATAATATTGTTGTTTCAAGATGTATATGCTATTTAAAAAATGGTTATAATATAAGTAGGATTCAACCATTATCATAGTTGGTTGTAAGGGAGAGGGGCCCATATTTACAACCACTTTAATTGAATAACAAACAAAGTATACATCTAATTAAGTTGAATGTAAATCAAGAAGGATATGGGTGGCTTACATATCCATCTATCCCTGCAATATGTGTGTGTGTGTGTGTGTGTGTGTGTGTGTGTGTGTGTGTGTGTGTGTGGGGGAGAGAGAGAGAGAGAGAGAGAGAGAGAGAGAGAGTGTATTGCAGAGATAGATAGATACGTAAGGTTGAATGTAAATGAACAAGGCTATAAGTAATTTATGTATCTATGTATATGTGTACCATAATGTTGTATCAAAAAGGGTTGGAAATATTTGTACCATACTACTGTTGAACTTTAAATTATTATAAAAATTTTAATATGCAATATACATATATAGAAAAATATATGTATATATATATATTGCAAAGATAGATAAATGCATAATTTTAATGAAAATGAACAGGGCTATAGGAAACATATGTCTCTATGTATCTTTGTAATATATATATATTGGAAAGGGTTGGAAATATTTGAACCATACTATTGTTTGAAGGTATGTAAACATGGCACAGTAAGCTTTAAGGGATACTGGTCAATGACAGCATAAACATTCAATGTGACAGCATAAACAAGGGCTATGAAAGAACAAACTTGATTCATGTAAATGTAAATGGACAAGGAATTTCAAAGTAATGAATTCATATAGGAATGCATAAGTAATATTGAAGGCAGGTTTGAGACTTACCGTAGAAGCTGAAGGAGGATATTGCATTGGAGCTCATTGTAGGAGTATCCAACATAAAGTCAGAAATTTGAATTTGATAATATGTAGCTTGCATCACACAATTGAGCATTGCTTGTATAAATAAATAGGCCCATAGAATTTGAATTGGTAGCAAGTGGATAATTTTGAATTCTGGGAGGGAATTTGATCTAGCATTCAATGAATTAATGGTAGAAGTGATAGCTTCATGGGTACGTAGGATTTCTGGTTGGTGATTTGAAATGATATTAAAAAAAATTGAATTCTAACCAGTTTTAAATTTTTGTTATGATTATTATTTTTTTATGTTGATTTATAAATAATACTATAATAATTATGTGTTATAATAAAAAATTGTAATGCATAGTGACCCTGAGAGTTTATTTTTTTCATTTTTGCAGGTAAATTCAAAAAAAGATTGGTTAATATGGACATGGTGGAACCAATAGTTTGTAAAAAAAGATGGGAAATGGAACATGTTTAAATGTATTTTGTTAAAATATATTTACAACTTATTCAGTTGACAATGTCTTATGTACATGCCAACTCACTTTGAGTGCATGTCAACTCACTTTTAATGCAATAAGGCATATATTTTGGATAAAAAATATCCATTTGCAACAACCTTTTATTGGGAAGGTGGCAAATAAATGTCAATTTGCATTCACCTAATATTGAGAAGGTGGCAAAAAAAAATTCTACCTATGATAGGACATATTTTGAATTTTATATGAACCTATCATATCATATTAAAAAGCATATTTGAAATTTTTATTGGCACTTTTATTACCCAAAAGTGGGCTCCAAGCTGTCCAAAACTATACCCACGATACGTCTTATGCCCACGATCGGCTCCTCTCCCTTACTATTGTTCTAAATGTTGGAAGTAGATTCACTCTGAGAGAGGGGGGTGAATCAGAGTGATACAAATTTTAACTCTTGAAGAACAATTTAAACTTTTTGACCTTTAACATAATATGGCAGATTTTGTTTGAGACTTAACTCAATGCAACTTTGTTGTGCAAATGAAACTTAAACCTTGACTTCACATTTAACAACTCATATTAAAAGCACCATATGATATGTCCAATTAAACTTTATGAACAATCTTGCTGCGCTTTACAAAATAGAACTTAAAGACTCCACAAAATATAACTTCACTTCACTTTTGACATACTTTTAAACATTCACATATGGAGTATAAAATGCAGATTTTAATTTTCTTTATGAAAGACTTTTAAAGATCAGATTTGCATAATTTACTTTGTATTATAGACTTGAACAAATTGGCATTAATCTTTTGAACAATCTTAAAGTATCAAAGCATTGACCAACTGAATGAGCACATTAAAATGAAACTGAATGAGAGACAAAATCACATCACATAACCCAAATATTTACTAAGTGGAAAAACCCTCATGGGGTATAAAAAGCCACTCGCTAAAATTCCTTTTCATTAATCAAAGAGCACCAACTCTGTAACAAAATTATGAAGCACCAAATTCATAGGAGCACCAACTCTGTAACAAATTTTTGAAGCACCAACCCCTCAATGTACGAAGTCACTGTATAAAATGTAAAACACCAATGACTTTACAACTGCACTTTATTTGCAATCCCAAAATCATTAATGAATACAGAAATATAAAATATATTCAATGATTCCAACTACAATATGCACTGTTCATAACAGTACCACAATAATTTCACATAATCTAAATGATATCTTTGTTATAAGAACCAGAGATCTCACAAAATAAAACCCTCTTTCCTCTTCTCAAATATTGCAGATATAACAATGATATGACCAACAAATGCTTTGTATTTTCCTTATACATTCCCATCTAAACAATGGCTTAAAGCCATGTTTATATAGAGCACAAAACAAAATGAAACCCTTGTAACTAAAATGAAAAACCCTCAAGCCAAGTGACAACCCTCGAGTTAGGGTTTCATCAAAATGAAACAATAAATATTTCTTTCCTTTTTTGAATAAAAGACAACTGAAATAATCTCTTTTCTATTCAAGAAAAAATAGAGACCATTAAAGTAAAATTTCTTTCACTTTTATATATATTGCAAGATTGAAAGTAAATGATCTTCATTTACCTTATTCACATTTGAAGAAGAAACTTGCAGAAGTTACATCATGGCGGTTTGAAACAAAATCCCATGAAATCCTCTATGTTTACCTCTATTTACATCTCAAGCGAAGACCACCAACTGATTTCCCATCTTTCACTGTCCATGATACCTCAAGTTCGAGCAAAGATTCACAGCCACGGTGACCAAAATATGTAACTGAAATCACTTCATGGCGGTGCAGCTAGGGTTCAATTGTTCAATGAAAAACATAACAATGTTTTTTCCCTATTTTCCTTTACCACCGAGAACTCAACAAATAACAATAATCATTTGGAGTCTACATTTTAGAATGATTGCTCTACAACAGACGAGCGGGAAAAGGAGCGGGGCTCCAAATTTGAATTCCTTTGGCGTCCTTGTGGAGGGAGTTCATGAGGGCACTGATGATGGTGATGATGTTGTTTTAGGCGTTGAGGAGGTGTTGTTTCCTCCTGTGCTCGAGCTGTCTTCCTCTGAGCTGGTTCCTCATCACACACAGGTCTCTTCCTTTCCTGGCGCTTGTTTATTTCTCCTCTTAGCTCCTTTACGGGGTGCGGGTTTTGGCTAGAGGTGTCTTTGGATGGCACTCTATTTTTTCCCTCCGTGGACCTTGGTAGACCGTCGGTTTGTTTGGTGGCCTTGTCCGATGGGTTCGATGGCTCTGGGTCCGTGTTGTTCAGGGATCTGGGTGTGGGTGTGGTGCCTTTGTTTTATGGGGGTTGGGGTTGCAGACCTCCCCTTTGCTCATTCGTTGTTCGCCCTGTTTGGGGTCTATGGTTGAGGGAGTATTTGCTAGTTTTTGTGGGTGGACACCTTTGGGTTGTTGGTTCCTACTCCTGGTTCTTCTCTGGATGTTTGAGGCTGGTGGTGTTTTTTCATCCTATTCTTTTGGTAAGGGATCTCTACGAAAGGACTATGCTGCTATCCTTGGTGGGTGTTGCGGTCGGGTTGTGGGGAGGGTTTGTTGCTCTCCTCCCTGTGGGTGGCTGTGACAATGATTTTTTGTTCGTATGCTCTGTTTGGAGTATGGATGCTCTTGGGGTATTGTTTCTGATCACTTGCTCTTCTCCTTTTGAGGGGTTGGGTGGTCCTATGGCTGGGTTCTGGTGGAAGTCTACTAGTGCCTCAGTGGTGAGTGTCTCGAGCCTTGTCCGGTTGGTCCAGATAGGGGGTTCTTTTCAGTTATTCATGGGATGGCATTTTCCTCCTTATATCTTGTTCTCTGTGCCGAGTTTTCCTTGGGATTTGATGCCCTTCCTTTCCTCTGTCACTAGTCTCTACCATCTTCTTCAACTGACTTCTTTTGAGGTGGAGTCTGCTTCTATTGAGGGGGATCCCACTCCTATTGAGGTGGAGTTGGTGGTTGTTTTGATGGTGGAATGTTCTTACCTCTCTTACAGGCTCCTATTGAGGTGGATTTTGTTTGGGTTGGTGAGTGGTGGCTCTCGATTGGAAGGTTTTCGTCTTATTCCCTCCTTTAGAAGGGAGCCCTCTCCTATTGAGGTGGTGTTGGGGTTGGCTTATCTGGTGGGTGTTTGCTGCAAGGATTTTATTGCTTTTCTTTGTTCTACGTTGTTCTTTGTCTCTGGATTGCCTTCTTCCTGTGGTTGGGAGACTAGTGGCAGGTTGGTCTGCTTGGATTCAGATGTTGCTCTGATGGACTTAGTTCTGGATAACTCGAGTGGAAGGTATGTTGTTATTCAACTACTGCAAATGGTGAATGGTCTGTCATGCTGCTATAGGTGTTTTGCGACCTGGCATCTCCAGCAGGTGTGCGGAAGGTTGGTTGTGATCCAACTGTTGCAGGTGACTAGTGGCTTTGTCTCTAGCAGTCTTTTTGAAACTATTGTGTTATGGATTGTTTATTGGCTCAGGGCCTTTACTGTGTTTAATATAGGACTATTGTTTGTCCTATGGGTTATGTCGATCCTGGCTCTGATACCAGGAATGGGTTATTGTCTTAGACTTGGGACTGTTGTTGGTTCTAAGTGTGTTGTCACTCCTGGTTATCTAATGACCAGGTGTTGTTAGGTTCTGCTGTGTCTATTCTATGGTTTTTTTGGTGTTGTCTTAGCTCTGTAAAAGGTTCCTATTCCTTTCAAAACATTGCTTGTCCTTTTTGGCCCTCGAGGCTCGTGGTGTAAAGGGTACGACGCCCTGTAAATGTTGCTTATCTTTTCAAAAACAATAATCATTTGGAATTCGCAAACATAATTGTAATCTTTTTGAGTTCCATCAAACACCGACAACAAAATTCAATAATCAAGTGCCATATCTCTGCCTACTCACAATCCATGTGAGTAATGAAAATCCCATGTCATTATAATTTTGTTGCCAAAGTCAAAGTGTCATAACAAAAGTCACTGCCAAAGACTTTATTAAAAACCCAATAAGCCTTTTTTTTTTAAATGCAACAACCGACAAGAAACCTCTAATGAGTATGTCAACTCACATATGCATGGTGAAGACTAAAGTCTTCAAATAAAAAAGAGAGTATTTGACTGTCCCAAATTATTCAAGGCTAATTTATCACTTAAGTTGAGACCTTATAGAGCTCGATGACCAAACAAATAGATGAATTCAGTATGCAAGGTGAGATACATTGTATCACAATACATCTATTGTGTATCAATATAAACATTTTTAATAATAAACTCCGCCTTATGCAAGAACCCTTGTGAAGCTATATGTATAGAAAATAAACATATGCAACATGATAGTCTAACCATGTATCAAGAATGATAAAATCATTTAAAGTGATCATAACAATGACACTTGACAGTGCTATCATATGATTATGACGGTATTTTCCAATGAATCAAGCAAGTTGAATACCATGTGAAGAAATGTATGCCACTATAGTGTCACAATGTAAACAAAAACAAGATATAACTTCACATTTGAAATGAAGAACCTTCACCCTGAACTGAACATCACAAACACCTAAAAAACATAACCCTGTGAATGTCATTTGTCTGCACATGGAACCCGAAGCATTAGTACACAACAAACTAAAATTGAAAAATAACCAACACAATGTTATCCATGAATAAGTACTAAATACCAAAACCAACTGAAACCATCTGAATGTAAACCAAAGCCATAATATTGTCCATAGCCAAAGTACTGAATGCCAAAACTAAATAGACCAAGAATAAGCCGAGACTGAATAAAGTATCATAATGTCAATGCCAAAATTCCATGAGCCATAATACCAAAGTGCCATATAATTAGATTTGACATCAAGGACAAATATGAACAAAGATAAAGTCAACAAACTCCCCCTTTGTCCTTGATGGAAAAAATTGAGCCATCTGAACCATCATTTTCTCCCCCTTTTTGTCACAAGGACAAAGAGTAACACAAGAGAATGTGAAATTACATGAATAAAAACAACTGAAGCCAACCAACACATATCCATTAGAAAATTGTAGTCAAGAATCATATCATTACTTTAGACATAAGCAAATAACTCTGTTGCATATAACAGCACAAAGGAATATCATTGGTAAGCACCCCAAAAATAAATACCACTGCCATACATCAATGACAAGCTAAGAATACATAAATTATCAAGCTATATTATAACCAATCACCAAAAATATTTTGTATCATGAAATATGCAAGAAACCTCTCCCTATGATATAACACTATTCAAACAAAAACTAGTTATAGCAAATATATCAAAACTGGTATCATAACTCCTTTCTAAGTACCACACTTGATCAAGGATAAAGAGAATTCAGCAAGTAGAAACGCAATTATCCAAGTTGTCTTAGATGTAGCCTTGATTAAACAACACCACACTATGTGCATTATAAGCATAAATTTCTGAATACCATGAAGAATATGAACATTGTCAACTAAATCTCATAAGATCATCATATCATGCCAAAACCAACTTCCTTTTGTATAGCAACAAATCATTGTCAAGCATGAATCAAGGAAGCATATCAACAAATATTACAACATTGTCACCTACCATACCAATTATCCTGAACCATATCAACAAAATAATGAACAACTGTGTGAACCAACAAAGTACTGTCACCTACAAACTAGATACCATGAGTTTCCAAGTAACAACAAAGCACTGTTATACCAAAGCAACTATTCCATTTTCAAAGCATTTTCTTTTGTGAAAGTTGTGCAAGAGATAAAAAAAACTATCATCATGTATACTATACTATCAGCATACAAAAAGAACTGTCATAGATAGGCAATGTACAAATCATTATTTATCATCTGCATAATCACTTTCAAAATAATAGTATTGCTACCATACCCCTACAAGCACCTTACTTTTGTGTCCAAGTAGAAAATGATGCTTTCATTGATGTTGTCCTGACTTAAGTAATCATCTCATGAAACCTGAAACAACTTAACTTGCCAATCTGAACATTAGACAACTGTGCAATCCAAACCATAATGCAATATCAAAATGCACATAATACCATCCAGTGGAATATTCAGAGATGAAGACTTATGAAGAACCAAATGCAACCACGTGTTGAACCAATGCTTAAGGGAAAAAATGGTGCAAATGGATAAGAATGTCTCCCCCTAAGACCATGCATACTTTTAAAATCATTTAGACAAGACTGTTTCGAGAAGTCTTGAAACCTTGTTCCACATTGCTTCATCCTCTTTATGAAGATAGAACAACTAAGTGTTGACTGTCCAAACAACTAATATCAATCCTCGATTCATTCTCAAGAAAATATTTCTACAACTCATTGCCATAAACAAGACAATGTTAACACACAATCCTTCATGTAATAAAAAAATTGCAAACTATTCCAAAACACCAACTAAACTGCAAAGATTTGATTGCAGTTTATACTTTCAGGGATACAAGATAAAACTTTAAATCACACCCTACAATCACAAAGATTGATTAGTGAAAAGAAATAGGAGGAATATCATAGAGACTCCTCCTCAATTGATTAAGCACTTTCACACTAGTCACTTCATAGATATTTTCCTATATCCTTGAACCAGCAATAACTATTTCTCCTGATTTCCTTTTAATCTGACACCCACAATCATCAAAAATAATACATAAATCTTGATCACATATTTGTGTCACACTTAACAGATTGTGTTTTAAACCTACTGCATAATAAACATCTGGCAAGAAAATGTTATTACCAAAAACCACTGTGCCTTTTGCCATAAGTTGTATGTAATCATCATTACCAAACCATACTAAATCAAAATCACCAAATTCAAGTTCAGTAAAAATACTTTTGTCCCCTGTCATATGATGAGAACAACCACTATCTAAGATCCATGTATTTTCAACTTTAACATGTAATTCAGTTTGACTAAAGATACCTTTTGGTTCTACATTGCTCCTTTTAGGCATCCAAACCAACTTAACTTTGTTTTGCATAGTTGTCTTAGAAAGACTATTCTTTTTCTTCTTGTAGGAAGCTTGTCTAGATCTGCCATATTTAGCTTTTACATTTACATCTAGAAAATCACTTGAATCATTCATGTAACCAAGACCTGACTTGTCTTCATAAGACCTTTGTTTATTCAAAAGATCTGTAAAATTATCAAATTCCTTTCTAAGATTGTTAATTTTAGATTCTAAGATACAACACTTTTCTTCCTTGAATTCCAATTGCATCCTTACTATCTTAAGAATTTCAACTTGAATTTTTAAATCAGTAATTTCCTTTTCAGCGATTAGAATATTACTTACTAGATTCTCAGTATCTTGCTCAATCTGATTTTTCTGATATACTAAGTCCTTCTTCAAATTTTGAAATTTACTTAGAGCAATTTTCAATTCTTTCTCAAAACCATTTAAATCTTTATTAGAAGTAGAATTCTTTGCAAGTCTATTTTCTTGCAATTCCATTTCATTCATTGTGGCCATAAATACAGTTTCACCCTTTAAATCTATTTTATCATCTTCTAAAACAGACTGATTACCTAATTCTTTATTTGAAATATTTTTTGAATCAACTTCAACCAAGAATAAAGTTTCATCTTCATCACCTAGTGAGTCATATGACTCAACATCTAAATCTTCTTTGGTAAAAGACTCTTCTTCATTTTGAAGTTAAACTTCTTTTTAGGATACAAAGACTTTTTCCTATACTGTTTTTCTGGTTTTTCATCCTCATTAGACTGATCACCATAAGGACATTTAGCAGCAAAGTGTCCAAGCTTTCCATAAGTAAAACATGTAAAGGGCAGCTTACCCTTATACTTCTTTTTCTGTTTCTTGACAAGAAGAGCTTCTTTTGAATCTGATAAATCATAATCTGTCATCATTAAAATCTTTTTTTTCTGCCTTGAAGGTAGTTTCTTTTCTAGAGGAATTGTTTTTATTGATTCTCATTTCATAGGCAATCAGAGTGCCTTGTAAGTTGTCTAAGGTAAGCTGGTCAAAGTGTTTCTTTTCTACAAGAGTAGAAACCTTAGCTTCAAATTTAGTGAGTAAAGTTTTGATGACCTTAGTTACAACATCAAATTCTTTTACTTCTTCTCTTGGCCCTTTCATAGCATTGACAATTTCATCAACTCTCAAGAAGTAATCAACTACTTTTTCATCGTCCCTCATTTTTATTTCCTCAAACTGATGTTTTAGAGTAAGGACTTTTGACTATTTAACTTTTTCATTTCCTTGATAGATGGTTTCAAGTTTTACCCAGATTTCCCTAATAGAACTGCAATGCATGACTTTGATAAAGACATCTTTAGTCAATGCACACAAGAGAGCATGTTTTTCTCTAGCATTAGTTTCATATTTTTTCTTTTCATCAGCAATTGTGGGCAGGGAAAAATTTAGTGGCGAATCTTCACCAATTGGCAAATATTTGAAATCGGGACCTCCAAAAATGGTGAATAATACAAGCTAGAAAGGATGCCAAATCGCCAGGTTTTTACAAAAAAATATATTTGTCTCGATTAATTCGCCAATGCATTATTTTTTAAACGACACATCATCGGAATTGATTCGCCAGTAGTTTATACTGTAAATACAAATATTACTTATATTCGCCAGTAATTTTATATTCTTACAATTAATTTTTGGGAAATATCGCCACTAATAATAGTTTACCATTTCATTTTAGGGATATGTTAGCCTTGAATAGGTTTATTATTTATTGCCATCGATTATCTTTTTAATCGAATGGCTGCAAGTGAATTTCATGACTTTATTTGCACGTGCCTTTTAAAAAGGTTGTTGAGGCCCGGAATTTGTTTTGGGCAAAACGATTAGATTTGATCATGTGGCCCAAAAAAAATTTTGAGACTCAACAACCTTTTTAAAAGGCACGTGCAAATAAAGTCACGAAATTCACTAAGTCACGGAATTCACTAAGTGCATATAAAATCATTGTATCAGCAAGACATCCCTAAGTGTCCCACCGATGATTTTCACTCACGCCGATATTCACTCACGAAATCAACTTGTAGCCGTCTGATTTAAAAGCTAATCGATGGTAAAATTTTCAAGTTTCATTTAGTCTTACTTTTCAAGTGAGAATTTTTAGAAACACTTCATCTGTGTGTGCTCCAATGCCACTATCCTTGGACCCCGCGAGGGGGTGTAGCCCCCTCGACGGGCTCTACCCCCTTGACCCCGCTGGTGGCTGCCACCCCCGGGCCCCTACTTCGATATTAAAAAAAAACAAAAAAAATATGGGGGAATTGCGCCGACCAACTATGCAAATTTTTATGGAGATATTCGCCATTGTAATTAATCGTTTTATAGATTATTCACTAGGATTCGCCAGTGTGATTATTTTTTTTTACCAATTATTCATTAAGATTCGCCAGGATTTTACAAATTTTTGAATAATGTGCATAAGATTCGCCAGGGAAAATTAATATTTTTTTCAAATAAAAGAAAAGATTCGCCAAGATTTTACACCTTAATTCTTAAAGTTATCCCTGGTTGTGGGCAATGTAGTTGGTACACTATACCCAGTTAACACTATGCTCCACACATTGAGATCAATAGAAGTCAGATATGTTTCCATTCTAATTTTCGAGAATACATAATTTGTTCCATCAAATAATGGAGCTCTAGTCATAGATGTGCCTTCATGAGCTTGAGACATTTTAAACAGACTCCAAGACCAGAACCAATCCTAGGTTGATTAGACCTAATAGAGGACCCTATGCTTTGATACCACTTGTTGGAAGTGGATTCACTCTAAGAGGGGGGGGTGAATTAGAGTGATACAAATTTTAACTCTTGAAGCATAATTTAAAAAATTTGACCTTTAACATAATATGACAAATTTTGTTTGAGACTTAACTCAATGCAACTTTGTTTGTGCAAGTGAAACTTGAACCTTGACTGCACATTTAACAACTCATATTAAAAGAACCATATGATATGTTCAATTAAACTTCATGAACAATCTTGTTGCGCTTTACAAAATAGAACTTAAAGACTCCACAAAATATAACTTTGCTTTACTTTTCACATACTTTTAAACATTCACATATGGAGTATAAGATGCAGATTTCAATTTGCTTTATGAAAGAGTTTTAAAGATCGGATTTGCACAATTTACTTTGTATTACTGACTTGAACAAATTGGCATTAATCTTTTGAACAATCTTAAAGTATCAGAGCATTGACCAACTGAATGAGCACATTAAAATGAAACTAAATGAGAGACAAAATCACATCACATAACCCAAAGATTTCCTGAGTGGAAAAACCCTCATGGGGTATAAAAAACCACGCTAAAAATCCTTTTCATTAATCAAAGAGCACCAACTCTGTAAAAAATTCTAAAGCACCAACTTCATAGGAGCACCAACTCTGTAACAAATTTCTGAAGCACGAACTTCATAGGAGCACCAAACCCTCAATGTACAAAGTCACTGTCTAAAATGTAAAACACTAATGACTTTACAACTGCACTTTATTTGCAATCCCAAAATCATTAATGAATACAAAAATATAAAAGATATTCAATGATTCCAACTACAATATGTACTATTCATAACAGTACCACAATAATTTCACATAAATCTGAATGATATCTCTATTATAAGAACCAGAGATTTCACAAAATAAAACCGTCTTTCCTCTTCTCAAATATTGCAGATATAACAATGATATGACCAACAAATGCTCTGTATTTTCCTCATACATTCCCATCTGAACAATGGCTTAAAGCCATGTTTATATAGAGCACAAAACAAAATGAAACCCTTGTAACTAAAATGAAAAACCCTCGAGTTAGGATTTCATCAAACTGAAGCAATAAATATTTCTTTCCTTTTCTGAATAAAAGACAACTGAAATAATCGCTTTTCTATTCAAGAAAAAACAAAGACCATGAAAGTAAAATTTCTTTTGCTTTTATGTATATTGCAATACTAAAAGTAAATGATCTTCATTTACGTTATTCACATTCGAAGAAGAAACTTGCAGAAGTTACCTCATGGCGGTTTGAAACAAAATCGCATGAAATTCTCTACATTTACCTCCGTTTCCAACTCAAGCAAAGACCACCAACTGATTTCCCATCTTTCACTATCCATGATACCTCAAGTTTGAGCAAAGATTCACAGCCATGGTGACAAAAATCTATAATTGAAATCACTTCATGGCAGTGCAGCTAGGGTTTGGTTGTTCAATGAAAAACATAACAATGTTTTTTCCCTATTTTCCTTTACCATCGAGTACTCAACAAAAAATAATAATCATTTGGAATCCGCAAACATAATTGTAATCATTTTGAGTTTCATCAAACACTGACAACAAAATGCAATAATCAAGTGCCATATCTCTGCCTACTCACAATCCACGTGAAAATCCCATGTCATTATAATGTTGATGCCAAAGTAAAAGTGCCATAACAACAGTCGCTGCCAAAGACTTTATTAAAAACCCGATAAGCCTTTTTTTTTTTAAATGCAACAACCGACAAGAAACCTCTAATGAGTATGTCGACTCACATATGCACGGTGAAGACTAAAGTCTTCAAATAAAAAAGAGAGTATTTGACTGTCCCATATTAGTCAAGGATAATTTATCACTTAAGTTGAGACCTTATAGAGCCCGATGACCAAACAAATAGATGAAGTCAATATGCAAGGTGAGATACATTGTATCACAATACATCTATTGTGTATCAATATAAACATTTTTAATAATAAACTCCACCTTATGCAAGAACCCTTGTGAAGCTATATGTATAGAAAATAAACATATGCAACATGATAGTATGACCATGTATCAAGAATGATAAAATCATGTAAAGTGATCATAACAATGACACCTGACAGTGCTATCATATGATTATGACGGTATTTTCCAATGAAGAAAGCAAGCTGAATACCGTGTGAAGAAATATATGCCACTATAGTGTTACAATGTAAACAAAAACAAGATATACCTTCACATTTGAAATGAAGAACCTTCACCCTGAACTGAACATCACAAACACCTGAAAAACATAACCCTGTGAATGCCATTTGTCTGCACATGGAACCCGAAGCATCAGTACACAACAAACTAAAATTGAACAATAACCAACACAATGTTGTCCATGAATAAGTACTAAATACCAAAACCAACTGAAACCATCTGAATGTAAACCAAAGCCATAATATTGTCCATAGCCAAAGTACTGAATGCCAAAACTGAATAGACCAAGAATAAGCCGAGATTGAATAAAGTATCATAATGTCAATGCCAAAATGCCATGAACCATAATACCAAAGTGCCATAACTGAACCAATGAATATGCCAAGACCAAAGTGCCATATAATCAGTTTTGACATCAAGGACAAATATGCACAAAGAGAAAGTCAACACTAAATTATATTCACAAATTGTTGTTCACATATAAAAATACATATACAAAAGTTTCATTTTAAAAAATATGAAAAAAAAATATACAAAAATTTCTTTTAAAAAAATAGCATATAGAGGAATTTTATTTTATATATAGTAGAAAAAAGAGGACTTCTTAGATTTTTGTTACTTTTTATCTCTCATTTATTTTCAGTGTGCATCTATTGTATTTAATGATTATAGAATAAAATATATGCAATATATTAAACTGCAAGACTATTTTAAATTTTTAAGATTCGCACATTGACTAAGGTTATTAGAAAACTATTTTTTAATTATAGTTTATTTATCATTATTAATTGGACAAAAGAAGATTTGGTCAATAAAATTATATTTTTAATATATTTTCTTAATTTTGATTTAGACTTGTTATGTATTTGGTTTTAAATTGATTACTTCATATTTATTCTTAATTTTTAAAAATTATTTTATAATTTTTCTTTTATTGAAATGTTTACAAAGTGTTCTCTTTGACTTACAAAATTCTTGTTTGAATTTGAATGTTATTTTATTAATTAGAGCTATAATGATATGGCAAAAAATTAAAGGTTGAAATTACGATCTCTAATACCCTCCAAATTCTTCAAAGTTTTTGGGATTATTTTCTAAAAAAGTATAATTTTTTTCTATTTCATCTTTTTTTTAAAAATCATAAAAAATCCTATAACATCCATATCAACTATCATTGACGTGCTCAAACTGAGATTTGTTATTATGATAGACTATGAAACATGAAATAAAGTTTAAATATTAGATTTACCTTCTTCAAGACTATGACCATTCCCTTTACTTATTCATTTACAAGATCTCAAAAAACTTTACTTATTCATTTACAAGATCATAGCCTTGACATTTTTGGAGCCATCTCACAATAGAAAATAACTCTTACCAGATCATCTTTGACTTCTACAACTCAAGTGAATGCTAATAGGAACAATCTTTAGATAAATTGATTTACACAAAAATAATCAAATGGACCAATAAGTTAAACATTCATGATATAAGCATAAGGATATTAATATGAGTAAATAGAAGAGAGATGAGTTTGACCAATACTTATTATTGTAATCAAATGATAATGCATAGTTATAGATTCATGAATTGCTAGAAATATGGAAATAGTGTGAAGAACCATTAAATCTAGAAAATATAAGATAAAAGGTAAGTATATAGAGAGTTAAAAGTGTGAATTGACCTAGTATATTCTAACCTATAACTAATCTTGATGATCTTATTTATATAAAAATAAAACATCTATATATGAGACTTGAGAGAATAAAACATTAGTGATTAAACCAAGTTAGAAAATTTGCATGGAAACCTTGATAAACAAGTTCTTTTGCTTGAGATATGATCACCCACCATTTTAATTTAGATTTGAGAAGTAACATGTTCACCAATTAATGAACGGTCCTTGATTATTTCTATATTTACCCCACTATGGAGGATGTCACATGGAAGAAACACAATAGAAATCTTATGTCTCATTAGTTAATTATGTTGGGGATTCAACCAATAGCACACTGTGAAAAATGTTAGAATGATCACTATTTAGAGTTACATGGAAATTCAATATGCACATGATGATATAGTTTTCCCCTTACTTTATCCCTTATTGTCCTTATAAATAAAAGGAGGGGACCCACCATTACTTGCAATCTAAAAATATCACCAAAAATGGCACAATAGAGAAAACCAATAGCAACTCCTAGTACATTTTAGAGGTGCACTAGCTATTGGATACTAAGATAATATAATATTTGATGCATGATGAAGGGGCTCAACATGCTCTGATACCACTAATGAAGGGTACTCCCCTTACAAGCTAAAACTCGCCACAACAACACAAGTTTGCACAACAAAAATGCAAGAGAAAAGAAACACTTTCTTTATTACTGAAATGACATTACAACATTACATGCCATCATCTGGGCTTTGATTACAATAATCTGCAACTTTGCAAATCTAAAACAAATTTGGCTCCAAGCTCTTAGGTCTCTCAACCAGACTATTACAGCTTACTCTCCCTAGTCTAGCCTTCCCTCACTTCCTTGTCAGCTCTCTTCTCACCAACCAGCCTCTCTTCTCCCTTCTTAATTGGTTTATATCCTTTCCTCTTTCTCTTCTCCAACAAGCTTTCTCCTTCACTGCACAACCACGTCGACCATCAAGGGTTTCCTGTAATCTAATCTTCATTTAATGCTTTTACTCATCTTGTCTTAGTACCACTACTTCCTTCAATCACCAACCAGAATGGTTTCCTCATTGTCTGCTATCGACCACCACATTCACGCCACGCTATCGAAAACACATTACGTTGTCGAGTTGAGACAGATTCAAGTCTCACTAATATTGATCTCTTGCCAATACTTCATCGCCATCCTCATCACCATTCGCAATTTGCAACAACGATATGAATTGACCTATTGTCCAATCACATTTTTCTATCTATCCATCCACGTCATCGCCACTTACCTATCGGGTCCCACAAAATTCATCATCAACATTCACTGCCCTCTCGATGTACCTTGTGGCCACATGTCAACCTCTTACTCATCCGTCTATTGCCAATCTTTCTACCTATTCATCCTTGTCGTGTCATTCACCTTTTCATAGCATCGAAGGGACTTGAAACCTTGTCTCTCTAAAATCCCAATGTCACCTCGATGCGATTTCATTGCTCCATTGGAGGGACTCCCAAGTGACTCTTTTTGATATGGAGAAATCTCACTAATGTACTATCGGATTGTCAAAGGGACTCTTATCTCTGTTCCACCGATACCCATATGTCTCCTCGTTGAAGAGCCTTCATGACATCACTTGCTCAATCCTTCATCCCCACTTGTCAGTCATGACATCATTCCCCTTTATCATCATCACTTAGCCTAGTCCCACTTATCGGCATATCGTAGAGACTCACTTTGATGTCATGCTGAAATGTGCCTATCTCCTCGATGGAAGCCTACCAACTTTGCAAACACCGCCACCTTGTCAAATTATCAAAGGGACTCCTTACTTTGTCCCACCAAAAATCACCTGTCAGCTTGATGAAGAACCTTTGATCGATGCTGACTCACATTACCTCTTGTTGTCTACTATTATCGTCATGTCGAAGGGACCTTAAAAAAGGTTCCTTCGAAATATCCATGTCACTCTGATATGTTTTTTTAACACCGGATGACAGAATTTGTTCATGTCGCTTACTCCTGAAGCTCGAACTCCTGCAAACTTCCATACTCAGCTAGCTAAAGTTGATTCAGCCCTTATTGAAAATAAATAACACAGATTGATGCAAGATTGCTCATATGCCCTGGATGATCTTGCATCAATGCATCAAATAAAAAAATATTTAACTAAGGGATTGTTAAATCCTACTATATTCCCTCACTATCTTCATGGTAGTCAAGATAAATATACTATAAACAAAGAGATGTGTGGATCCAATGCATTCCTATGTGTTATTAGCACTCAATGGTAAAACACAATTATGGTGTTAGACTAACAATCCTCTAGTGATGTGCAAGCATTTCATGTAGCCTTTATGTTTTTATTGTTTTTAATTATTTCTATTCAAAGCCACATAGGTGGAAAGGGAGGGGGCTCTCACAATACTAGCAACTACAAAATCCATTAGACATTGGTGCAATAGGAAAAACTAACAATATTGGCTCTCTTGTAGTTCTATGGATTGGATATAGAAGTGATTAAAGGGTTGGTACATTATTAAAAAATATATTTTTGATAATTCCCTGGTTTCAAAAAAAAATTGAGTGTTGCTACTAGTTTCATTTTCATATGGACTTAATATCTTCTAAAAGAATAGGAAGTGGATTTGTTGCTAGATAATATAGAATCTTTAGGCAACGACGCAATATATTTATATCTTAGGAAAAAAATTATGCATGGGTTGTTATATTTTTTTTTATTGAATGGTGAAACATCATTCATGAAGCATATTATAACCTTCTTGAGCATGTTTGAACCATTGGATCCAAAGGAAATTAATAATATTACTTCCACTGGAAAAAAATCAACCTTAATATAATAAACCAATGATGCACCACAAACAAATTTAGGCCCTAACAACCTCTTATGGATGTACATATAGTTGGATCTAAAGGTGAGTACATGTCTAACACAATTCCATGAGCATAATAATAGAAAAAAAAATATGTTATAGGGAGTTAGGATATGGTTATTATTGAAATTATACCTTGCTAATATTATCCAAATATAAATTTAATAAAACTTAAAGCCCTTTGTCAATGACACCTACTAGCATGTGCTCATGTTAGTAAAAATAAAGGAGAAGGATCCACCTTGACTAATAAATTTCAACTACCATAGTCTAAGTAAGGTTACCACAAAATTACATGAGATATGAAAATATGAAGATGTCCTAGATCATACATTAACTAATAAGGTAATGAACATAAAATAAGGGAACAATGAGGATTGATAAGGAATGAAAATGGAAACATAGATGATATCTCTATCAATTCTTAGGAACTAATAGTTGTTATAGATAGGAGATAAGGAAAAATGGGATAAAAGACAATAAGCAAAATAATTTGAAAGTGTAGTGTAAAAAATTAAACTATAACTACACTTCATAGTTCTAGAATTATTGCTTTTTATTAAAAAATTAGGGAAGGGTTCTGAACCCGTAACAAAATAGAAATATTATAGAAAAAAATCAGAGAGAAACAAATCAAGTGATAGAGCTTGAACCTAGAAACTTTTCTCCCAAGGGCTTGACATGCAAAATGGAGTTCTTCTTAGGAAGACAATTCTTCCTTCATTGTACAGTTGTACAAGAAGAGTCATCAACCAAATTTGTATTATTTAGGAAAGAAGGGAGAGAGGCCACCTTAGAGTGCCTAACTAATGGAACAATACCAACAAAAGCACAAGATGGAGAAGAAACAAACTTGTCCAAAACCAGAGCATCGAGAACCTTAGGAGAAATAGAATATTGAGTAGCAAGAATATTAGTCGTCTAAGCAAGAGGAGGAGGAGACACAAAAGATGAGTGAAACTCCAAATCCTCGCAATCAGTAGTAAAATCATCAGGGTACACAGTAAGATGCTCAAGAAGAGAATTATTCCACCAAGTGGAAGAAGACACTTTATAAGAACCACGGGGACAATCATAGGCCAAGTTTCAAGTAGAAAAAATGTACCTAAAACGAAATGGGATTCCCTCGCAATCCACAAGCTAAGACCAATACCATCCATTAACTTCAAGCACAACCTCACCAAGCAATGCTCAAAACAAATCAACCTCCACCAAAATACACACATAGGAGGTGTGGGTAAAGTTATTAAAATAAAGATCCATTTTCAAGAACCTACCTAGAGCATTACCAATGGCCTCAAATGTAGAGGGACACCAAAACTGTAAGGGGAGATAAGGAAATCTCACCTAAAAATGAAGAATATCAATGGATTCCTTCAAAGGGTTAAAGGAAGGATCCCAAGGTTGAATTGAAAGAGGATGAGAATCCCATTCGCAAAAACCATTATCTAAAACAACCTGTCTATCCTTAGAAGAATCAAAATAGACAACAAAAAAACCCCTAGCAAAAGGGTAAATCTCAATCTTACACTCCACTAAAGATATCTAATGCTTTGAGATCCAAAAATGTAGGCCAGGAAGAGAAGGCCACAAACAATAAAATCTACAAATCAAGCTCTTATGGGAGAAGAGATTAATGCAGTCAATGACTTCTTTCCTGAGGTAAATCACAGGAACAACCTTAGCACAAGGGAGAGGCATATTGAGAAACATAGAAGTAGAGCCCAACTCCACCTTTTTTTGACTTCACTACATCAACAAAGGAGCCAAACAAAGGAGTAGTCAGATTAGAAGTAGATGTGTCCAAAATAGGACATCCACTCACAACCAAAGGGACAAATGCCTCCACCGTAGGAAATTGAGGTAGAGAAGAAGCCTCCACCATTATCAGAGGAGAAGTCACACTAATGGGAGGGAGTATCAGATCCACAAACAAATCACATGTAAGAGGGGAGGAAGTTTCATCAAGCGGGGAAAATAATTTTGAATGAGCAGGGGAGCAGGAGGAGCAAGAGAGTGGGAGCTCCATAGTAATCCTAATACATCATTTATATTGATATCTCAAAAAATATGTGATATTGATGATTCTTGGAATGTGATCGTTGTTTTAGAATTATTGTTAAGAATACCAACAAATGAAATAAATTCCAAAGACATTAAAGGTATTCATCTTGTTAAGGTACATTACATACCCATTTCAAAACTTGTGTACAACGTTATTCACTACAAAATATTTTGATTGAAGAGTGTTGGCCCTATTTTCTTCATTATAGTGATGGTAGAAGCCTTCTCTTATGAACTTGAAAGAGATATAGAAGGAAGAAAAAAATCATGTTGTAGATTTACGAGACTAGTATACATTAAATGATTTTGTTAGTAATATTTTTATCAATAGGGAAAAGTCATAATGATTGAATCATAAAAACCAAGGATAAAAATTTTAGGCAAATGATAATATAATACTAAAGAAAATTGAACCAACATTAGATAAAAGGCTTGAAATTATAGATGGACTTAGAGAAAGGCAAATTATAAAAAGACACTAGTAACTTATGATTTATTATCCATATACCATATTTTCTGTCACAAATGTCAAGAGCACCAGGCATCAAACATCAGCTACACCACATCCAGGATACAAGAAGGAGATTGAGATTAGGCAACAGGGTAGAGAAGTTTTTGATTTCATGGAACTATGCAACATTCATCTTGTGAAACACACAAAGAAATATGTGATGCCTTATTGCATATTTATGTTAATGTTTAACAAACATTATCTATTGCAAACATCAAATAAGAAAGATCCTTCAAGTGCAAGTATTATAAAACAAAATTAATTAAACATAAGATTAATATAATACAAAAATTTAGGCAATCACTATTTTTCATTCCAACATATTAAGAATTTATCTTTCCTTTATTGTGCCCTAGATAATGCCTCTAGCGTATGAATTTGAACCAAGAGCCAAATTCACCAACCTGGATGTAGCAAGGTCAAAACCAAACCAATTGATCTCATTAGCTAGTGGAGGATAATGGGTTCGATCTCTACTTGGATCTTGCTCCAGTTGGCTCCTCAAATATCAGGCTACTCAAATTCCTAATACTTTCTTGTATCTTCCAGTTGATATTGTTACTTGATAATACGCAGGAGATACAAAGTCAAAAATATCAAATTTAATTGACTGTGATTGCTAGTTGGGCAAGAGATGGATTTTTTTAAAAGTTACAATTTAACCACAAGTGACCATGATAGTGACTGACAAACAAAAAACAGAAATGAAATAATTTTGACCGAGTTAGAAGTTAGTGTGTGCTCTTTAAGCCCCAACCCAAACAAATGCATTGGTATTGTGAAACCAAAGTAACCTATGTTAGTTTCCTCTTTTCCTATGCTAGAATGGGAGATTTTGAGCAGTGGCTATGTGTTTGTGAATCACATTTGAAGGTTACATTCAACAATGAGTTTAAAGAATCATATACTAATTTAAAGGATTTAGATGTATGACATCAACTAGTCAACATAATATTAAAATTCACTAATGGTTGGTGAAAATTAGGAAACATGTTGGTTCTGCTTAGGATGGAAGAAAGTTTATTGCTAATGAAGATCTATTCTTTCTTTGCCTTCTGGAATTGCAAATCAATTTCTTAACAGCTAAAGATGGATAAGATATTAGCCTTCAGTTTGAGGTAAGTAAAGAATAATCATGACTAATTAGGTATACTAGTCATTATCCCATCATAGCTATACTAGTCAAAACTTATTCTTTCAATGATAGAAGAGACCTCCCACGGTGGTTTTCATATAAAATGTGAAGGATGGCGGTACCCATTTAATAGTAGAAAATGACATGAATTCATCGTGCAAGCATAATATTAATGGTTATTATGTAGACAATAAATCATCTCTTGGATTTTTTGAAATTGGATCAATATAGGGGGTGCTTGAAAAAAAGTCTCCAAAGATGCTCACAACAATTATTTTAATGTAAATTTAATATTTATTATAAAGTCATTTTGTAAGTTATGGTGTAATTATTTTATTGAATTGTGAATTGGTCATTTATTTTGAAATTTTACTTTTAATTTCTATAATTTTGTAAAATTTAAAAAGTATAATTGAATAGTTATGTGTAAGAGGAAACTATTTTTTTAATAAATAGTAAAAGCAAAGAATTTTGAAGAGACCTTTTTTTACATTTTGTACAACCATGTATGGGAAATTGTTGAAGAAACTTTGTGCTCTTTATTTTTTTTAAAGGAATAATTCCAAAACTTTTCATCTATTTATTCTTTATAATTTGCATATCATTCCTTAGCCTAACAAGCAAATTGTTCTTCATGCATTCCTTGTATTTTATGAATGTAAACTATCAAATATTTATTTTTCTATAAGTGTTGCATATGTAGGATTGAATCTTGATTTCTATTCGATGTTGCATATGTTTGTTCTCTTTCCTTGTTTAACTGACCACTCCTAGATGGTCCCCTATGTTGAACTTACATAAGTTTTCTCTATTTTTCTCATTTTTGTCCATTTGATATTTTTGTGTCTTGTCCTTTCTTATTTTTAGGTAAAAAGTATACAAAAACCCTAAAAACCCCAATATACAAAGTTGTGTAGTGTACAACTTTAGCATAGTTGGTTTTGGCTTTCAATGAGATAACCTCGCCATCTTGAGCAAGGATTTTAACCTCAATAATTGTTGGGGAATTGGAAAGTATCAATTCACTTACCAACAAGGCTGAAGGTGGAATAAGGCATTGGAGATGAATTTTATAGATTTGGATCTTAAGGAAGAAGTTTAATCATTTTCCTTCTTCATGTTTCACCACCCTTATTGTAGCTACAAGTTGTTGCTTTGTTGGCTCCTCCTCTTTTTTGTTGTGGTAGTGTTGGATTTGGAGAGCTTATGAGCCTACATATTCCTCCATTTTCCTTGAGAGAACGTAGTTGAGAAGGTGATATCCATCCATTTCCATTTACTTTTGCATCATCTACTTGTGTAGTAGCATATTGTTGTTTTATTATTGCTTGGTATTTTCATTCCTATACTCTCTTATCATTGTTCTATACAATCTTTATTATTTGGTTGTCCATGGAAGTGGAAACACCAAAGCAGCGGACTGACTAAGGGGATCCTCTAAACACGGCCCCAACATTTTCTTGTTCTTGTGTGTATAGGTACTTTCCGATTGGAGCTATTTGAAGAATCAAATTTTATGCAGCTCGGTATTTCCTTCTCACCCCTTCTTTGTCAATTTGAGGTAGAATAGTTAAAGTATTCTTCTTGTTTCATTCTATTTCTATACTTTGTTACCACCGCTTAAAACTCTACTGGTCAATTTTTTGCCCTATTTCCTAGAATTTTGGTTTGTCTTTAACACTCTCTATCCATACAGATGCCAATGCCCCCACTAAGATGTCAGCACGCCACATTGGATTTCGTGTCTTGTGCTTCCATCCTCAGGTAGTGAGCTACTTGAGTCACAGACCAAACTCTAGAAGTTGTCTCATTTGACCCCTAAAACATTCGGGTTAGCAAAAGAAAATTGACAAACCAGTTGTCCTTCCTTTTCAACCCTTGAAACCTTAACCGTTCTCATTCATTCATCTAGCTTTATGTAGATCAGGGTAGCCTACTATTCTAGACTCTCCCATGACCTAGATTCCCTGAGAAGATGGTGCCCCTCCTCTACATTTTGGTGAACCCGACGTGAACTATTTTGGTTCCATTTCATAGTGTTGAAGGAATCTTCTCTCGTGTTCTAGGTGTGTTGTGGGTGTATGTGTTTCAGGGTGCATAGCCTTAAAAAAGAACCTACGACCCCTAGTAGGTATATTCAGAAGGATCCCTAGACATTGTGAAGCAAAATCTAGATAGGTCACTATCTGATTGTTGAAGCTTTGGGTATCCTAAGGAAGTCCTTTCGGAGTACGTAAACATGGCCTCTTTTATGCATCCCCCCATTCCTTCTACGCAACCTGTGAATGGATCACCCATTATAACCTTTACATCATAGGATTTTCCTATGAACATGAATAAAGAGCCTTCTCCTTTGTACATTCCCGCTCACATCAATGGAAATAGTGTGACTGGTGTTCTAGTTGATCCTACGTGTCATGTGAATTTTATAACAAAGGAGACTTTGTTGATAAATTTTTTGCATAAGGATGGGTATGATAAATCAAAGAGAATAATACGTATGCATGATGGGATCTTAGTCCGTTTGATTGGTTCCATCACCCTATTA
>CM021106.1:7823193-7896767 GCA_007115665.2 Sequoiadendron giganteum | reverse complement strand
ATTCTTCTTGTTGCATTTTTTTTTGTACTTTATTACCACCCTATCATAGCTTAAAACTTTGTTGGTCAATTTGTTGGCCTGTTTCCTAGTGTTTTGGTCTATATTTCACACTCTTTATCCATACAAACAGAAACACCCCCACTGAGATGCCAATGCACTGCACTGAAGTTTGTGTCCTGCACTGCCATCCTTAGGCAGTGAGCTACTTGAGTCATAGACCAAACTCTGGAAGTTGGCTCATTTGACCCCCCAGAACATCTGGGTTAGCAAAATGAAAGTGACAGACCAATTATCCTTCCTTTTCAGCCCTTGAAACCTTAAACCTTTCCAATTCATTCATCTAGCTTGAGGTAGATCAAGGTAGCATGTTGTTCTAGACTCTCCCATGACTTGGAGTCCCTGAGCAGTCGGTCCCTCTCCTCTACAATGTGTATAGGACCTAATGGGTGAACTAGTTAGTGTTGGGATCTCAAGTAGGATTGAACAATTAAATTAAATAATTACAAATACATATCACAAAATGAATTACAGAGACAAAATTTTCAACATGGTTTACCCTTTGGGCTATGTCTACAAACAACTATTCGATTTTATTAAAATCTCCATCAAAAACTCAAAACTATAGTATTAAATAAACCAATAACAATATCCACTATTTTGTTCTCTTTTATCTAAACTGTGCTTAACAACTCATGCACTACTATTGCATGTTCTCTTCTTAGAAACACACAATCTAAATTCAACACCCCGCATGCTACTATTACATGTAACACCATAATATTTGTGACCTTCCAACTTGTTTCTGCATGCTCCTTATTGTGTGCACTCCATATTCATGTTATGAATTTCCATCTTCAATCTACAATAAAGAAACTGTTGATTGTGGGCAGTTACAAATTGATTTTCAATAGAAATTTAATTATAAATTATTTTGTTAAAAATTTGGGAATTTTCACTTCAAGGGTGTTTCCCCCAGACCCCCACTATGGTCTCTACCCCCATTGTAAGCTCTACCCCCGCTATGGGGGTTGTTCCCATAGACCCTACAGGAGAGGATTTTCCCCCCTGCACTCCCCCATCAATTATTTTGGGGGGAAACCATGGCTAGAAAATTTGCTAAAATTTAACATCAAAGTATGGTCAGGCTCCACAAACTAACAATTATGTAATATACATTGTTCACACTTACACCCCCCTTAAGTGCAACTTATGGAGGAACAAACTAATAAAAGGATATAAATATGTATAGAATATGAAATGATGGGTTCCCAACTAGTAGGCCATCTTGGTACCCATGAACAAAATATCTCTCATAAATAGAGTAAAGGAGAAAATCCTATGAGAAAAACCCCTCTCCAAAAGAGAGAATACAAGAAAACAAACATGTACAAGGGATGGAAGGAAGACTCAACAAGACCCCCCAAGGACTACATCCATCACAAATATACAATAGATATCCCACCATAGGAGAGAAAGAGTGAGACTATATATCCCCTTTAATGAAGTAGATTTTATGCCAATTGAGAATTCTTAAAGACAAAAGATAATCCATTGCTTGCAAACAACATTCCTCCCCTTGGGAAGAAACAAGTCCAATGGTGAATGTAGAAGAAATACCAACTCCCAAAAGAGATAAGCGGGAAGAAGTATCATGATGAGTGTCTTTTAAAAATGATCAAGTGTATCCATGCTAGATTATGCCACAACAAAATCAGGTGCTACCCCAATCAAATAAAATGACAAATCAAGACTATGTGAAAACTCGTGAACAATAATATCCAAAGATAATGATGATGTGATAATAGTTATGTTGTAGCTATCATCAAATAGGATATGAATATCCTAAAGTGTGTCCTCCAAAATCTACAATATAAGACTCACAAAATAAATCTAAAATACCTATCATGTATTCATCCCACAAAGTTGCATCTAAATACTATGATCATCTTATTGAATTGAAGTACTAGAAGCCATGAAAACACTAAAATATGAAGTTGGAGGTGGAGGAGATGGTAGCTCATGAAGAGTCTCAAGAAAACTAAGGTGCAAGTGACCAAACTTATCCTTAGAATTGTGATTCACACTAGATGTATGAGTGTGAATATTGGCCAAAGGAATTGTATCATCATTAGGAGTAAAACGTGAAAAGGTATACAAGTGAGATGAATGATTAACCATCCCAACAACAATGATATCCTTACTATCCAAGTCTTTGAAAATCATAGAATTAGGTGTGAACTCAAGTGTCTTCATTGATCCACAGTGTTCAATTTAATAGATAGAAAGGAGATCGGTTGAAAAGAATGGAACACATAGTACATCATTGAATGCTCCTTCTCCCATATCAATAGATCCTTTCCCATAAACATGCATATATGTGTTGTCACTCATCAAAAAATGTGGTAAAGTGCAAGGCTCAAATAAAGAGAACATACCCTATACTCCCACCTAAAATTGATAGTGACTAGTCTGTATGGTATAGATTTGTATAGATTTAATATGACTATATAATATTTTGACCCTAAATTTGTAAACCCCCACAAAAATGGCCAAAAAATTTCTAGTGTCCAAAAGTCAAGTTATATATATGAAAATAGGGGTTTTTGGGCCTTATATACTCAATGGTAAGGTCCTTTTTGCCCCAAAATGTATGCAACAAAAGATCCTACTGGACTCACCCACAAATCTAAGAAGGGATTTATAAATATGAAGCTATGATACCATGCGAGAGTTACACAAGGACTCAAGCTCCCAATATCACCCATAAAATAAAAGATAACCTTCCAAAAGAGAGTAGTAAAGCAAGAGGATAATTTATTTATTATGGATATAATTAGAGTACAATAATCAATAATGGATCAATGGTACTAAATTACATATTATACATATGAATCCTTAATTATATAGGCAAGATTGAGAGATAGGACAAGACAATATTGTGACAAGTGTCTTAATTCTATGTCATGAGACAACTAAAGATAAGATCATGTGTATTAAATACTTCTAGAAATATTACTAAGGCCCTAAGTAAACTTAACATGTGAACATGTGTGAATTGGACCTAATAAATTATCTAGTTAGATAATATACCCCATTTGCACCAACATAATCTACTAGAGAAAATGTAACAATGGTGTTTTTTGGGAGGATGTAGAGGAAGAGTTGGTGCAAATTTTTTCTTGTGAGAAATTGAAAATAGAACATGGGAATGCATAGGAGTACCTTGAGATGGTACATGGTGTAGAAGTTACGAATATAGGAAGCAAGATGATCATCATCAAGGAAGAGAGGATCTTTTTGAGGGTGGATATAAAAGTGAAGAAGAATTATTAGGTGACTTGTTTGATTGTATCATGAAATTTGAGTTGATTCCAAAGGAATATTTTTCACATGAGGAGTAATTGATAAATAAAATCTTGATTGGTTAATGATTATGTCATAATTAGAGACAATGGACACATGAGAAGCCTAAAGTGGATTGAAACACCATTAAAAAAGATGTGAAAAATATATAAGACTGTGATTTTATTTTGGGAGGCAATAATGATGGCCATCTTAGAGAACATTCCAATCATGATAAATACCTAAGAATTCAATGCTTGGTGCTTGGTAGGCTACTAAGAAAATTCATGCCAATGGATTCCCAAGTGCATTGAGGTATCACTAAAGAAGTGTAATGCCCTAAACTATTATTTACATGATTAGAAATACAATAAGGTATGCAAAACTTGATGTAACACTCACTGTTGGTGTATATTTAAGGCCAATAAAATATTTTCTAAAGCATTTCAAGTGTTTTGGTGATGCCAAAGTGTTTTGGTGATGCCAAAGTGGTTTGTAATTCTAGAATAATTCCTAGAACAAGGATTGTTGGGCCATGCTTAAGAGAACATAGAAATTTCAAATCTTATATGTAATATCTTATTAGGCATATATAAGAATTTAGTAGGTGTACTTGCATGAGAAAATGAAGATCCACATAATATCTCTATTTATAAAGTATAATGATCCCTAATCAATGAATTTTGGGCCATGTAATTATAGAAAAATGGTGAGTGCATGGATTATTGATAAATTAAGGCAATAAATATCTATGTTGTCATACCCCTTATTATCTTGATCACCAAGTGTAATTATTATAGGTAAGTCATCCACTTCATATGCCATGTGTTTTTTAATTGTCTATGTGTCTACAAGAATTAGAGCAATTGAAAATCAAGGTAAATTATAGTATTTTTACCAAGGATGCAATGGTGTCATTAATTAATAACATGTAAAATAGCTTAGAGCTCCTTCTCAAGTGGATAATGTCACGATATCTTTGAATGCCTCTGATCATAGGCAATGGGATGGCCATTTTAAAATTACATAGTATTGATTGCATAGTTTGATGTGCTACTTTTAATTTAAAAAGAATGAGTGATGTCTAGCATGGCCAATACTATTGTAGAACAAAGGAATTATTTGAGCTCATTAAAGGAATTATATTGCATATAAATTTGTTAAAATGTTGCTTTAGCCTACAAAATATAGTCAAGGGGTAAAGTAACATCTGATAACCCAAGAATGAAACTTTGATACAAATCGACAAGTCCAAGGAATCTACACAATGCTATGAAAATACAAAGAAATGAAGTCTTAAATCACCTTGATTATTTATATGTCGATGTGGATACTAGAGTGGTCGATGATGTATCTGAGGTATTTGGTTTGTGTAGTTTCAAAGGTGCACATGCCAAATTTGGTTTGTATCTTATGTGGTGTGAAGTTTTTTACACTTGTATAACATGTTGCACTTGCTCCTCTCAAGTATTGTTGGAGATGAGTATGTCATATAAGTATAAAATGATGAAGGACTTGTTGAAGGAAGCCTAGATGCCATTCATTAGACACATAAATATTATGGGAGCATTGTGTGGCTTATAGGAATAACCATTCACTCATATATTTGTTCCTACATTTTGAATGTAAATTTATAGATAACTTTGAGTTACAATATAGCTTGATTATATCCCAACTTAATATCAATTTTGGTGAAATAACATGCTCATATAGCTGGTCCAATTTTTTTTAATGCATAATAGAGGATACATATTTTTCAATGATATCTTGCTAGACATTTGATAGTTTATTTAAAATCATAAAGTTTTGTATTTCTCTGATGCAAGCACAATTAGACTACTATGAGGGGAATAGATTGACCTAATATTTCCTTGGTCAACCAATTCTTATATTTAGTGATAGATTTCATCATTCTTCCAAATTAATATATAGTATAGGGTCTATTCAAAAGAGGAGGTTCAAGAACTAAGTGGATTATGTGTTGTAATGCACATTGTGTTGGAAGACCTACATAGTTGTCGAAGGATTCATTTTACTAGTATAATATAGTATTAAATTGATGTTTTTGTGATATGCTAGGAATAGAATACACAATTTTATAGAATTATTTTTTGACTATGTAGCTGTCTATGTGAAATATCACAAATATAAACTTCTAAGTGTGAACAATGATCTTTTGACAATGGCTTTCTATAATTAGAGTGAGTGTAGATTTGGAAAAAATTCACATCTAGGTTGAAGTACCTATTGCTAACATCAATTTTCTAGAATTTTGGTTTTTCATTGTGGACTCATTCATGATAATATACAAAGGTCCTAACAAGTAAAATATTGGATAACTCCAAGGATGTGACATCATAGATGATTGTGTCACATAGATAGTTTTAACAACACAATTGAAATTACATTAGCTACTTTCTTGGATCTCCTTACCTTGGTTTAGCCACCCTAAGTAATATGAAATTCAATGTAATTGATGCAAATTACAAGGCACTACACATTTTGTGCTATGGTATTCTTCTAGCTATTTTTATCAATGATGGAATGCATATACTTTTTTTTAACCTATCATTTTGTATCAAAGAAACATTCACATTCTCCCAGAGTGTCTATTGGAGTAGTTACATTGAGGCATCATGCCTCTTGATCATTATCATTAGGATCTAATGTTGCTATGATAATATGTTTTAAGCACAATAGTCTATGTCACTATGAGAGTTGGAGTGAAGGATGTTACACCAATTTTCACCTTGTGATTGCTTCCTTTTGTCCTTGTTTGTTGCTAACACTTTGGGGACCTTAGGGCTTGGTGAAGGTGGTCATAAATTTTGTTGTAGCTTTTACATCACACATTTTGGTGTGGCATATAAGTCTATAAGTTATTTTGTGTGGGTTTTATCTTGTGTGGAGAAAGATGTTGTTGACTCACCTTTATATTGGGCTTGATTTGGGCACATGGAAAAATTACTAAACAAAATTTTAAACATAAGGAAGTCCGCCTTAGCACAAATGAGAGGCAAGCATTTGTTGATGTAATCAAGTACTTAAATATGTTTGGGCATGTCCTCACACAATAATGGAGAGTAGTCACATAACTTGTTAGTGTAAGATTCCATGCCTTTCTCTTTATGGTGGCATAATTACAATTCATCTTATAAAACGATAACAAATGCATTCCAAGTCTTAATTTAATAGTGTTATCTATTTTTAGTGTTGTAAAGTAAATATTCTCGGTCCATTGAAGAATTTATTGATGGAGAAGTATGATTTGAGCAGTCAAATCCAATAATCTAGTCTTGTGGTTTTGATCTTGCCTTCAAACACTAGTATTTCAAGATTGGTTTGAACTCTAAAAGGATTGTGGTGGTACACTATAGCTTGGTATTTAGGATGTGATGACATTGATCCATGTTGAGTCATGAAATCATGGAAATTTCTAAATATTTCATGGTATGGTGTTTCTAAGGCCACATTAATTAAGTGCTAAATGTTTATTAAAACTTTAGGTGCATGCTCATCAACCATCATACTCTATCCTTTGTGTTAATATAAATGTTCAAATGTTGAACTAGGAGCACAACCATTTTGTAGATGTTATGAGCACATTTGAATGGGCATGAAAATAAAAAAATCAAAATTTGATACTAATGATCTAATTCTTATATGGATTGATGGACAAGCCTAAAAATTAGCTAGTAATCTATAAGATCACAAAATATTCAAACGAAACCCTAAGCTAGAAATAAAATGTAAATTTAGTAGGCACATAAGAATTTAAAATTAAATATATTATGTTGGAGAAGATATGTATAATGACATGTATGCAATAGAGTTATTGGTTAGTTCTTCTTTGTCTATACCTTGTACAATGCATGTATTATTCAAATTCCATGATCCATGACTTCAACAATATGTTGATGTAAGGGTCCTATTGTTGGTGAGTTAATTGGTAATTACCAATTTCCTATAGTTATTGGATAAAAATTCCTCCTCAATAAGAGTGGGGCTATTCTCAATGAAAACCCAAAATGAAATATAAACAACACATATTTTTTTATAATTTGTATAGATTTTGTTTTTGTGGCTAGGGTTTTAATATGCCAAAATGAAAAAGTATATTTCTTGAAAGGGAAAAACATAAATCAAATCAAATACAAACTTAAATTTAATTTAATTCAACACAAGGAAAAATAAATGGTGTTTACAATGACATTTCAATACATCACATATTTCATAAGGAAAATTATTTTTAAAAAAAGATTCATAATTGTAGAAGTTGAGCAAATACAACTTCATAGGAGCCCAGTGATCTCTGCAAGCTAAGAATACCTGTTACAGGGAGAAGCAAAGAGAAGCAAACAATAAAATGCTCAAAGATGTGGAGCTCTGTATTATCCAATGTGTAAAAGAATAATAATACAAAAGAGAAGATTTCAACCACATATAGGTCAAAAAACCCTAAAAAGGAAAACCCTAGGCTTGCACATTAATAATTAGTAAAATAATTAATTATTATGCACCTAATGTTAGCTTAAGTGTAAAAGAGATAAAAGGGAACTTTAATTAATTAAACAAATATTGTTTAATTAATCAAGTAAATAACCAATTACTCTAACACCCCCCCTTAAGCTAGACTTAGGGAGAAGCTAAAACCTAGAAGAAGCAACTGAAAGCAAAAAACAATGGGTCTCGACAACAAGGCCAGATCAGGTACCCAAGTACAAGGAAATATCTATGAAACGGAGAAAAGGAGAAAACCCAGTGGGAAAAAACTCCTCTCCAAAAAGAGATAGAAGAACATGCTGAAAGAAACATGAAGGAAGGAAGGCCTCATAAGACCCCCCAAGGACAACTTCCTTCACCCCAAGCTTAGAGCGCAATTGAAGATAGCGCGGCAATGCAAAAGGCTTCATGAAGATGTCTACAACCTGCTCGACAGTGGGAATATGCTCCAAGATGAGAGAACCATCCTGAATCAACTGTCTGATGAAATGCATATAAAGCTCAATGTGCTTCATCCGCTAATGCTCCACCGGGTTGCGAGAAATGTGTATAGAACTCTGATTGTCACACCAAAGAATAGTGGGACTATCAGGAGGAAAACCAAACTCAGTCATCAACTGTCGAAGCCATAAAATATCCTGACTAGCGAGCACAGCAGCTCGGTACTCAGCCTCTGTAGATGATAATGCATGAGCAGTCTGCTTCTTGCAAGACCGTGTGATAGGACCAGAGCCAAGACAGAAAATAAAGCTAGAAGTAGAATTCTGATCATTGACATTGCCAGCCTAATCTGAGTCAGTGTAGCCAACAATGTGAGGATCCCCTGATGTGTAGTGAATGCCATAATAAATGGTGCCCTGAATGTACCTCAAGGATCATGGGAGAATCGAGAGACAATTCCAATGACAAAGGAAAGATCAGGATGAGTGTGAGTCAGGTACAACAAACTGCCAACCAACTGCCTGTAAAGTGTAGAATCTACTGAAGGAGTGGGGCAAGTAGTAGCCAAAACAACCCCTGACTGAAAAGGTGTGGGGGTAGGCTTACAATAAAGCATTCCAAAGCGCTGAAGCATATCAAGAACATACTTCTGCTAGTAAATGGAGATCCCATCAGAAGACTGAATCAACTGAAGACCAAGAAAATAGTGCAGAAGACCGAGATTTGTCATCTCAAACTGCTCCATCAAAGCTTGCTAAGCATGTTGAATCATGGAGGAGGAGCTACCTGTGATGAGGAGATCATCAACATAGAGCACAAGAATCTAGATCTCACCCTCAAGATTCTGAATATAGAGGGTGGGATCAGAATGACAGTGTGTGAAACTAGTGGAGAGCAAAAAAGAGTCCATCTTCTCATACCAAGCCCGAGGGGTCTGTTTGAGACCATATAATGAACGCTGAAGTTTGCAAACCAAAGAAGCATCTTGCAAAAATCCCTAAGGATGCTCCATATAGATCTCCTCCTATAGGTCACCATGCAAGAACGCACACTTCACATCCATCTGAAAAATGGGCCATCCCCTAGAAGCTACAAGTGATAGTACAAAGCGAATAGAATTCATCTTGGTGACAAGGGTAAATGTCTCAAAGTAATCAATACCCTCAACCTGGGAGAAACCCTTCGCAACAAGACATGCTTTGTACTTATCAATAGAACCATCAGTAGCATACTTGGTGCGATACAACCATTTGCACCGAACCATCTTTCTGCCCTTAGGAAGAGGACAGAGATCCCAAGTACTATTCCTCATCAAAGAAGAATACTCCTCCTCCATAGCACTATCCCACTCAGGGTGACCTGTCGCCACTGAAAACTTCTGAGGATCCTTTGAAAGAGCATGACTCAAAATACTATAACCCACAGTATGAGAACGGGTGCGACGAGTGTCTGAAGGATCAACTGCCATAGATCCTGCCGCCTCAACAATAAAGTGAGCCCATTTGGGCATCTGAGGTGGAGCAAGTGGAGGTGGAGATGGGGGATCATCAACATCCTCATCAAAATCATCCTCAACATAATCTTGAAGAGCTGTAGTGGGAGGAGTAGGTAGTGAAGTAGATACTGGAGACAGGGTATCCATTGTGGGAAGGTGCTCATCAAACTGGACATCCCGTCAAAACAGGACCTCTCTGGAATCAAGATCAAACAACCTGTACACCTTAACATCCTCACAGTAGCCGACAAAAATGAGGGGTCAACTCTTCTGCTCCATGGCTTTCCTCTGAGCATCAAGAATAAATACCCATGCCTCACTACCAAATACTCGGAATGATGAAACATCAGGCTTGTCATGAGACCAAACCTCCTCAGGAGTCATATGTTGAATTGCCTTGTGAGGCATTCAATTTTGAATATAGTTGGCACAATTAACTGTCTCAGCCCAAAAAAATGAATCCATGGACCTGGACTGAATCATACAATTCGCCATCTCCCATAAAGTCTTGTTCTTTCTCTCAGTGACACCATTCTGTTGAGGGGTGTAGGGAACAATAAACTGATGCTACAAACCATGCTCAGTGCAAAAATCTCTGAAAGCCTGATTCACATACTCCCCCCCATTATCTGTACCTATCCACCGAATAGAAAGGCTAGATTGCTTCTCTACAAATGTCTTGAAGATTTGAAAGGAATCAAAGACATCAGACTTGTACTTAAGAAAGTACACCCATGTGCGTCTGGAGAAGTCATCAATGAATGTGAGTACATACTTGGCCCTAGAAAAAGGAGTGGGAAATGACATGAGGTCACTATGAATCAACTCCAAGGGTGTCAAAGCACGAGTGGCTCTTCCTTTCGGAAAGGGATCCCTGTGATGCTTTCCAAGCACACAACCATGACAAACATCGTCTATGCAGGAAATCTGTGGAAGACCAAGAACAAGTGCCTGTGTACTCATCTACTGAAGATATTTGTAATTGACATGGCCTAAACGCTCATGCCAAAGCTTACTCACTAAATCTGCATGTTCTATAAGAGATGAACCTGTACCCTCAGAAGGCTCAAATCCATCAAATCTATAAAGATGAGATGCAGTATCAACACTCCCAGTAGCCATAACCAGATCAGAGTCATGGAGGTCCCGAATAACCACATCATGTGGCGAGAACTCAACTGTCTTACTAGAGCCAGTATGGCAAATCTAATAAATGGACAGGAGGTTCATCGAGATGTCAGCAACAACCAAAACATCCTGTAGAGTGCCCCCATCCAAAGAGATAGAACCTAAACCCAAGACAGAAAGTTGTGTAGAGTCACCCACTGCAATCTGTGAAGTACCACAAGAGGCAAGAGAGGTGACCAACTGCTGAGTGTGATTCATATGGTGAGAAGCACCAGAATCTAAAATCCAAGTGGACCCATAGGTCGATGCTCGAGCAGTGAGAGCATGGCCTTTCCCTGTCGAAGGAGAAGACGATTGAGGTGAGGAGATGTGATGATGATGCATGGCTTCCTCTAAAGCCTCTAATCATTTCCAACTCCTGGAAACTAGATGTCCTTCCTTGCCACATAAGTTGCAAGTGTCTCCTGATTTCTACTTAGTCTTGGAGGAAGACTCACCAGACTTCGAAGATTTCCCCTATTTTGGATTAAGTGGTGGTTTGGAATCAGACTTAGGAGGTGGTTTGGAGGAATGCTCACTGCCTGCAAAATCTTTCTTGGGCTTCGATTTCTGCTTTTGTTTCTCTTTAGATGACTGAGCAATCAATGCTTTGTTCTTTGATCCTGAGAGCATATCCATCTGAGAAAGGTGTGACTGCTCACAAGATAAGCACTCACAAAACACATCAAAGGTAGGCATGGTAAAACGAGTACCCAGGCCATCCATGGTGGAATAGAAGGAAGAAGCAAATATCTGAAATGGACCACGAAGCTTCGAAAAGATCAAGTAAATGCACTCTGTGTCTGACTTATTCTTGCCACAACCCTGTAATATAGTGCGGATAGTTTTGAACTTGTTCAAAAAATCCTCAATAGTGGGGAATGATTCAGGTAACAATGAAGCCAGCTTTGCCTCAATCTGTAATGCTCAGAACTCATTAATGGTCCAAAAAAGTGTTTCAAACTTCAACCACATGGCTCGAGGAGTGAGCAAAGCATCAAGGTGAAACAAAAGACTGTCTGAAACGTTCATGGATAGCAAACCCATAGCTTCATCCATCTTGTTCCTATGCTGCATAATCTCAAAAAGATGCTACAACTGAGGTTGGACCTCATCTAAACAACACCATAACCCTCGTGACCTGAGAAGCCTCATCATGCGAGACTTCCAGGTGTGATAGTTGTGTGATGTGAGTAACTCAACTGAGGAGTCTGTCATGAAACCTTGCACCTGTACCTGCTTGTGTTTTTAATTATTATGTGATCTTTCAGAATAGACAAAAGATGAAGAAGGGTTTGATTTTTTTTTGAGAGTTTTGGTGTTTTGATTTTTTGATATAAATGATAGAAAGTGAGAAAAAAACACCCCCCCACAAGAGATAAACCCAAACCCTAGTAGAAACAGAGAAAGAGGAAGCAATGCTTAAGAAAAAAAACTTCAAAACAAATTCTCATGTACTTGATGAAAATTCTGAGAAAAAATATCACATATCTGAATAGAGCATGTTGAGAGCTATCCAATGCCTATTCGTTTTTGAAAAACGGAGTTCGTTTGCACCTTCTATGGCCCTGGAAGTGTAGAAAAAAGACCCCATTTTGACTGGAAAAAACTATAACTAAGCTAGAAAATTTTGGAAAAAATCTTGCACCATCATATTGGTGTCGGAATCAGCTTTCCAACGCCTATTTTTGTTCGAAAATCCGAGCTAAAATGCTCGAGATATGCCCGTTTGAATGAGAGGTCCAAAAGAAAAAATGTTGGAGGGGCCTGGTGGCTCTCTGGTGGCGCTCCGGAGACTAGCAACGGATGGGCTAAGCGCGGGCGATGCACGGGCAACACAGCTAGCTGGCGGCGCGGCAGTGGCTGCTCGGTCGCAGCCGACGGCGGTGGCCATTGGGCAGCGCATCGGTGGTGCGACCTGTGTGAACGGGCAGCCCCAAAAATTTTTTAAAAAAAATTGATTTTTTTTTCTATGGAAGGCATGCCCTAGGGCTGTACGACCTTAGGGCAAAAATTTTTTGCCTCCCTGATCAACTGTAGCCAAAATCGACAAATGAACAATCGATTTTGGGGTTTTTGGATGCTGCAAATCCAACGGCGAGGTCCGTTTGGGCCCAAAGTGAACCCAAAAACTAAAGTATGCTGGATCCACCAAAAATCACCTTAAAATCCCAGACCTGCTTCCAATGCAAAAATTATCAAAACACGAACAAGTAGTTGCAAATCTGAAGCTCTGATACCATGTAGAAGTTGAGCAAATACAACTTCATAGGAGCCCAGTGATCTCTGCAAGCTAAGAATACCTGTTACAGGGAGAAGTAAAGAGAAGCAAACAATAAAATGCTCAAAGATCTGGAGCTCTATATTATCCAATGTGTAAAAGAATAATAATACAAAAGAAAATATTTCAACCACATATAGGTCAAAAAACCCTAAAAAGGAAAACCCTAGGCTTGCACATTAATAATTAATTATTATGCACCTAATGTTAGCTTAAGTGTAAAAGAGATAAAAGGGAACTTTAATTAATTAAACAAATATTGTTTAATTAATCAAGTAAATAACCAATTACTCTAACAATAATGATATAAAAAGTTAAAAAACAAAAATCAACTTAGGCACAAAGTTTTGGTTTGATTCATTCTCTTGAAGAACAAACTCTTATCTTTTTTATACAATATTAAATGGCCAAAAGTCTTACACAATGCTCTAGTTTTACACTAAATAGATAACATAATTTTCAAATTCTCTTCATGATTATTCACCTTAGTTGAGACTTTACAAATATTTAAAAAATATAATATAATACTTCCCCGAGGTGAAAGTACTTTTTAATTTATTGAAATATAACATTGTAAAAGTATATGAAATAAAACACTACAATTTAACATTATAGTTCAACAAAAGAAATTATGGTTAGTTGAATTTGATATACATTTCCTCAATGAGAGCCTTATCCTTGACTACTTATCCTTGACTATCTTTAATATAAATGGTTTATTTTTGTTTATAATAAACTCACTACTAATTGATCTTCCAAGATATCTATAGATATAATAGATATTTGATCATAATAGTTACATGGTATCTTTTTTATAGTATCTTATATTTCATTTAAGGCATCATGATCTATACCATCAACTTCCTTGAATTTAACCTTCTCTTCTTCTAAGATCCCAATCCTTTGATTGACAACTATCAATTCAATAATATGTGAGTTGAGTTTGGATCTATTAAAAATTATTTTACTACAAGGATGTCAAAATAGTTCTTAGCTATCTTATAAATTTAAGGTCCCATTACAATACTTGTAGTTATTTATTGTATTTATCTTTCAAATGAACCAAAAACTCAACTTGTCATGAATTTTTGACTCATAAATGAGCTTCAATTTCACTACCAATAAATAATTTATCCATGAATTTGTTGCCTTAATAATGTAATCAATTTAACTAGGTGGAATATCTTTATCAACAATGTTAATAAATTGAGGTGTGGACATTAGTGTAGAAGACCAAATATGACCAAGTATTTTATAGATGATGTGAGTTGCTCCACATTTTCTTTGAACTTCTCTATATTCTCTTTATCTTTGTCCATTCTTTAAAAAATATATGTTGTAATAAAATTCAAGGTTTCCTTCTTGCCCTCCCTTATTGTTTTTCTAAGCACCACAAGAAAGGCATTCATTTCCCACTTTCTATTGGATTTTATAGTATTCCAAACCTAGCCAATGTAAAGAGTGTAGAGGTAGAGATAACTATAGTGACTCTTCACCTCTTTTAGAAAAGAACAACATTTTATCCAAGGGTGGAGATAACTATTGTAAAGAGTGTAGAGTGTAGTTGGTTTTTTGAACTTCAACCAACTACCAACATAATTCCCATAAAACCAAATTTTCACTATCATATAACAACATATATGGGGCATCGTTAAGCCCTTCAATCCAACCTTGATATATGAAAAATTAAAGAATCAGAATTTAACCAACTTCCCCACTTGAGGCAACATTTTTGATACCTTCCACTAACACACATTTATTCAAATCATTCTCAAGCATCCTTATGATGAAAAATATGAAGGCATAATTCACTTTATTAAAATATTTAAATTTTCTTGAATTATAACTAAGGATAATTCCCATAGACTATCTTTTTTCCTCCACTCATGACTCCTCTTTGTAATCTAGGGATAGTTTCCTTCTAGTATTGAGTAAACCAAGTAGGATGTCATGTAGAAACATTTTGAGGCCTAACCTCCACAATTTGATTATGTAGGTTATTGCTCGTAAAGATGCCCCTATTGATGACTTATTTAATTTCTAGAATTTTCATAGATAATTAGAACATACATAGGTGCAAATACTTGGTAGTCAAGTTCCCAAAGATTTTATTGAGTAAAGTGATCAAATCACTCACTTCCTTGAGAAATTTATTTCTATGAATATTCTATGTACTCTTTAAATTGTAGGCCTTTTCTTTTTTTATCCAACCTTAATGATAGTCTTATTCATTGATTAGTTTTCCTCATACAAAGTTTTGGATGATCATATGACTATTTGGGTATATTTTTTATGCAAGATCCCCAACATTCTAATCCAAGGAGACTGTAGAATTGTGTACATGTCACAAATAACTCTAGAGATTGAATAGAGATAATGAAGTCAATTTCTTACTTGATTCCACTTACCATAATGTTCTTGTCCATGTGGTTATGCTTTTTTTGTCTTCCATTCTCTCATGAAACTCTTTTGAACTCATATGGCCTATGTCCACATATAAAATATCGGCTAATTCTAAGATGATATTTGAAAGGGAACAACCCTTTGAACTCATACTTCATCTTGTGGAAATATTTCTTAAGCTCAAATAAAAAATTCTTTGGTTCTATAGAATAGGATATTTTTTTAAATTATAGTCAATTGGGTTTTTGGGCTCAATATGTAGGGGTATAATTTCTTGGAAATCCAAAAATTTAAAATTTTTATCTTAATGCAAGGTTTGGGTGTAGCAATGTAGTTACAACATAGCTTGTGGGGTTTAAAACTTCAAAGGAAATATACATCCAATTTTTGGGGGTCTACATGTAATTGCGTAAGCAATGGAAACATATAAAAAAGTTTAAAAACACACAACAAAATGGGTGTGGTTTTTTGGAGTGTGAATGTAGGAGTATAGGAGCTCCAAAGGTGTCAACAAACTCTAAAAACATAGGGTTGAAGACATATGAAATCCCAAGGGTGTGATGTAGTTTACCAAGGGACACAAGGCTATAACATGACTTTAAATATTTACAACACACAAGTAAGAATAAAAATGCCAAGGGTTTGACCAACACTTACAAAGAAAATACTAGAAAACTCAAAACTGTGTAAAGTAAATCTTATAGCAAGAATAAATTGGAAACCAAGGTTTCTCGATGTAAGGAATACTTAGAAAATTGAAGATAATGCTTGGAATCAAGGACATATCTTGAAATAGCTATAAATATAGATGAAAACCCCATAAAATTCTACCACTTTGGATATTTTTAATCTACTTGAAAACACTCCTACCATAATGTCTTTCTTGTAATGGCATGGATGAATTTTCTATGGAATTGGCTTCACAATGGAAATATTGTTGTTGTAAGATAATGGGGAGTAGAAAGAGAACTCAAGCACAAGAGAATGCCAAATTTTTATATTATGAATGATAGGGAAGCCATGTGATTTATAATTTTTTCCATATATTTGAGCATTTAATGGTATTTCATTGGGTTTTACTAATAGATTTGTAGGGTTTTAATACTAGAATGTAATTAAAAAATGGAAGAAAACCCCTATAAAAGGTGGTTCATGTAGGATTTTTGGGTCCACATATAGTTTGGTAAGTTATATGCTTGTATGAAAATCCTAAATCTTTGACCTTTATTAACAACATAGACTTTTGGGTAGGGGATGTAAGTTTGTAATTGAAATGGTGGGAAAGGGGTTCCTTAATAAATAAGGGAGTATTTTCTCTATTTGTTCCTTTCCTTGAGGTATTTCATTAGGAAAGAGATCAGAAGGTGTAAATATTGACTTTCAACCTCAATGGTGAGTCAATCAAACCTAGATCTCAGTCCTTAAGACAATAGGATAGATCTGAAACCAAATTGAAATGATATGAAATGCTCAAACTAAATGAACAATAGGACCTAGAACATATGAAAATTCCCAAAAATACAAAAATTGAAATCACAATTTGTAGGTAGATCTGAGAAGGGTAAGGACACATGCACCTGTCACCAAAAGTTGATTTTGAGCTTTGTTGAAGGATAGGTTTTCCCCATGGTGAAAGGGTCCTAGTTAGGGATTCTAAAAATTCTTTTCACAATCCTTTGAGGTAGATCTTAGCACAGGTTCCACTGTCAAAAATTTAAAAATAAAATTTGTAATTGAGTTTTCGTGGCTTGACAACAATGATGACAACTTATGTAACAATGCAAAATTGATCTTCAAGATCTTCAATCCTTCTTCAACCTATAATCTACACATACAAAGAGAGGGAAAAATTGTTTTGTTTGAATAGGGGTTTAGCTTAGTCAAGCCCCATGTTTGGTAATTAAACCTTGATAGAAATATAATGATGAAGTAGAAGGAAATGATAAATGAACACTTGCTTGTTACAACTCACCAAACCTTCAATGACTTCCCTTAGAGGACTAAAGACAAACACATCACTCCAAGGAACTTGATCTTGTTTTGCTTGATGGATTTGGACAATTGAAAATGCTTGGATTCTTTAGGATCAACAATGCATATTAGCCTTCACAAGATGACATAAACACACATAAGCTTGAACGTGATGATAGGATCTTGATTGCTGCAACAAATGACTGATAAATCTGCTCTTGAATGCTCTTAACAATAATATTTTCTCTTGTATTTCTCTCATAAAGTGTGTTAGATTTGAATTGATAAAAAATACTATGTACTTACAGGTGTTTATCTAATTTCTTGAAAATTAGATTCTGAAAGCCAAAAATTGCATATTGAATTTGAAACATTAAAAGACTCCCAAAATCATATTTAAAAATGGGTCATAGGACTTGAAGGGGACCCATTTTCCCTTGGGCGAATAGGTCCTGGCTTAAAATTCTAGGACATTCACATTCCAAGGTGATTAAAATATTAATTGTATTAATTAAATATCAGTTTCCCTTTTGAAAAACGAGAATAATAAGGCTTTGGAATACATAATTTGGCAAATTAGAAGCTTAATTAAGTCCAATAAATTAAGGGACCCAAACAAAGTGTGAAATTGTAAAGGGTATACAATTTCCTACACTACAATAATAACTACAAATGAGCATGAAAAGTCTAGTTCCTTGCATAGTGAGGGCTAGTGGGATTTCATAGTCTAGGAGCATGTTGGTAAGATTGACAAAGGTACATGAGAAACCTAGAATCCCAAATGTGGTAAATTTTGTGGAGTTTCAAGGTTGGGAATCTACAGTGTAAAAAAGTTATAAATATATATGGAAACTTTAAAAGCTCACAAAAGATATATTTTACACCTTTTTCTTATAAATTTTAACTTCTTGAATCCCAACTTTCCTTAGGCATTGAAATTGGTTGAAAAAATAGAAACATACCATTATTGTACAAAATAATAAAATAATATTTATTTGGGAATTGATTTTACATTGATATACATATATGCTTATAAAGAATCACGATATCTCATACAAAAATTCTTAACTTCCCTACCCAACATAACAACTACTTACAAGGAAATTACTAAGAAAATATTATTTACCAACACATATTCAGCTCTAATAGACTTATATTTAATAATTTAATACTATACTAATGATACCATATAGATACAATATAAACTCCAACATTCCCCCTTATTACATCAATTCAAACAAAGGATGAAACACTTAATGGACTCAACACAACAACCCATCTATAAATATAATGAAGCATCTCCACCAAATCTCTTTACTCACCCAATACACACCAAACTCATCATATCAACAAATATCTTGACTATCAAACCCATAAATCCTTTCTATCATATGAGAGAATAAACCCAAACCTCTATACACAATGAGATATCAAATCTCCTTTGAGATCCCACCCTCCTATGAGCATGTTAAAATCCCTCATCTAGTGCCTATACAATGAGTGAACAAATCTCCTCAAAGAGTTCACTTTCCTTTGAATGTGTCAATATCCCTCTAGTGTTGTGGGAACTAAAACTTTCTTATGGTATACAAAAGGAACAAAATCAATGTAGATACAATAATGACACCTATTTTAGTGATTACACTACCTACAAAACAAGTAAATTCATATACACTAACTGTAACTGAGGTATATTTCCAAGTTAGTCTTAAATCAAAATTAGAAATAAAACCCTAGATTAACTATGAAGAACAATGGAGGAAATAATGCAAAACAAATAACAATGTTACCCAAGCTCCTCAAAACCTCCATAGCCCTTCTCCATTTGTTGAAAAATGATGTTTGCCCTCAGATTTTTGTGAGCAAATATACCTATGACTATGACCTAGCAAATATTGAAGGATTTCTATGAGAATGCAAGTGAAACTAAATTCTACATGCAATGGAGAAATCTACAAAATGACAATGTTAGCATAAAGTGACAAGAGATCCTAAGCATGAAGTGTCAAAATGAGGTTGATTTTGGCATTTTATAGAAATGCCAAATTTGAATGGAGGGCTAAGATTAAAAGATGAAAGATTCCCTAAGATCAATGGCGGTAAATGCATGTGACAACCCCTAATTAGGGTTAGGGAAACAATGCAAAATGAATGGTTGAGATTTGATTTTGAAAAAATAAAATCAAAGGTCGGGATTGCATGTGACAAGAGGATATGGCACATATTTTGAGGTTGTTGGAGGGAATTAAAATTTTGATTTATGAGAGGTAGAGTTGACTTTTGAATTAAAAATTAATTTAATTCAGAAGTGGGTGGGGCCCTATGACAGTAAAATTAAAATTATTTACTTGGAAAGAAGAAAATTGCTAAGTGGAAATTTAAATAAATGATTTTTATTTAAATTTAGAGGAAAAGTCAATAGGGCAATTAAATTATTTAATTGTGGAGGAAATGGATGAAATGACTAGTAATTAAATAAATTATGGGGAATTTGTTTAATTATGAGAAGACATTAGGATTAGAGATGTATTTAAATAAATAAATAGAGTTTAGTTATTTAAATAATCAAGAGAAAATAATGGACTAATTAAATAAATTTAACAATTTATTTAATTAATTAAAGAGGACATAAGGAATTAGTGACATATTTAAATAAATAAATGAATTTTATTTATTTAAATAGTCAAGAAGAATAAAAGATGTGAATTAATCAAGTAATTAAGAATTATTTAATTAATAGATGAATTTGGACAAAAGGACATAATTAAATATTTTAATTATGTTAAGAATAAATATGGAGAAAATTGAGTTCACAGGTTTTAGGTCAATTTTATGTGTCTACATTTTGCCCCTCTTTGTCATAATGCAGTTTATCACATTATGGCAAAGAAAAATAGTCAAAAACATGCCCCAGTGAAGATACGGAGTGTCCATGCCCCCTCAGGAAAATTTGTGAATTTTGGCCTGGGGCTAGAAAAATTTGGAAAGTGTCCCGATATCAGTTTTGAAATCTGATGAAGTTAAGGCAGTCAAAATCTCGATCAAACTTGGTCAAATGAGCCTCCAATAATAATCTTGAGGGTAAAACCCTAATTTTCAACCTATAAATAGGTTTGAATTTGGTAAAAAGTCATTTTATATTCACTTTTACCTTTTGAGATTTGGAGAGTTCAGAGCTAGAAAACCGTGCGCAAAGATGGTGATTCCAGTGACAGAGCATCATGGATATCAGGTGCAGACCTTTTGATGACTAGAGGGTGCAGAGGCACTGGTATGTACCCTTGTCCCACTTTGTAATTTTCTCGTTTTACAAGTTTTTTTAGGGTTTAAAGTTAGGGGATCAACTTCGTTGCGATGCATTTGTGTTCGTGTAAGATTTATTCGCGTTCATGTTGCACGCATTTGATGCATCACGATGCAAATGTAAGGGATGGGGTAGGGTTAGGTTTACAATGATGTAAATGCAAGGCCCTGAGACGCAAACATCAAAATGCGATGCAAAAGCAAGGTCGTGCGACACACTCGTCAAATTATGACGCATATGTGGGACTACACGACACAAATGATTAAAAATGATGCAACTGACTTGTGAAACAATGCAAGTGCTTTGGAGTGACGCATATGTCAGATCAAATGATGTAATCGTCGAGTCGTGATGCATGTGCAGGATGGAATGAAGCATGTGACCTGGCACGACGTAATTGAAGTCAACTTGACGCATTTGACTTTGACTAGGGTTGACTTAGTTTAAGAACAGATTCCTAGATGCTTTTGATTAGATAGATGATAATGATGATGTTCAATATGTGCTAACTCTCGTTTCTATATGTGCATAAACAATTACCTCCTATCTACACGTGCGAGTTCAGGTTGACCACTTATGCATTCAGAGATCAACTATGAGATAGAGAGCGAAGATGACTAATGCAACTGGGATTGTACTATGTTACCTATATGCCCATTTTTCATGTCCTTGACATCGTGACATTTAGATAATAAAGAAGCATAATTAAAATCGTTTACCATTTGATAGTACATAATTACAATTGTCCAAGACAATATTATAATTATGAATATTATAAATAATGCCATAAATATTATTATAATATAATAGATATTAAAATACATAAAATAATATTATAATTGCGTCCTTTGGCCAAGATGGGGATATAAGCTAAAATATCATTGTAATAGTTATCAAGTAAAATGTTACAATTATAAATACAAACGTTAATTATGATTAAATAAAATTATCATGCCTATTGATAAACGGTAGTCGAGAGTGGTGTGACCTTTCAAAGCGGCATCGACTAGTTTGATAGTCATGCCTCCACCAAGAGACATGAAGGGAAACCACATAATACTTAAGAATCATCATCGCTGGAGAAACTGGGGATCACCGCTGAAGGTGTCATTGCTAGAGGAAAAGCAGATGGACGGAATGACTCTACATAACGGTTTTAGAGTATGGAATAGGAGATTGTCATGGCGTATCCAGGGAATAAAGGAGGCTCAAATATTTTAGAGATTGCTATTCATAGATTCCGCTTCATGAATAGTTCGGGAGCTGCTTCAAAAATATTACGAGAGATATTTGAATGAAGACGTATTGATTCTGGGTAGGCCGATGCATAGAAGAATATTAAAGAAGTTGTGTAATTCATATGCTGCCGCTAATAATTAAGAATATCGAGGAATCATTTAAGGAGGGAGTTGCAACTCAAAATCTAGCGCATTCCTATTAGAAAGGGCCAATGTTATCAACACTGACAACATAAGGGTGTGATTGGGGGAGAAAGGTATCGGTGTGCATTAAAAGAGTATTGATCCTCTTAAGGAGAAAGATATATGTAATCTAAGAAAGAAGCAGAGAACCTTCCAGAAGGATAGAAAATATAGAATTAAGAAATGTATATATGATGCTCATATAAGTCTACAGAGCAGCCACTTATCAAGTATGAGTTCCATTATAGTATGGATTAATGTAATAATGTGCAGAAGGTAAGGATAGTAGATGTATGTATATTATTAATTTACTCCTCAATTGATGCTTATAAAAATATTTAAGTATATTATGATTCCCAATTATATTCGAATATAGATTAGAATGGATAGTATCAAGGAACCATTCATAGTGAGTAATAGGGAGGAAATGATTAATCCGTTGACAAGAGTGAAATAATTATATGATCTTTGATCTAATTAGATGTTATCACTGAAATTTATTGATCTCTAACGTTTCTAAAATCTCCTTGAGAAACACTTTGAATACAAGACTCAGGTTATAGTGCTTCCTCTAGAAAGGGGACATTACAAGTGGTATCAGAGCAACTTTCCTGCCATCCTGTGAGAATAGGGTATGCAAACTTACCAAAAATAGAGGTATATTCTATAAACATATTTTGATGTATGCAGATTAGGTATGTCCTATAACCATTGAATGTAATTACTTTGTTGTTAATGTTCATTATTCTTATCATAGTTGCTATGTGTAAAATAATTAGCAAGATACATGCATATTGCCAATCTGCATTGAGTCATTTGTTGTATTATTATATCCATGGGTCATATCCCTCCTAGAATGGTGAGATTTTGAAATGCCCTGAGGTATGAAGACTCTAAGTCAAGAAAATGAATCTTCAGCCACTAATAATAGATATGAATATTTGCATTCGCCTTAAAAAATTAATGTATATTTATGTGATCTGGAAATATGCATTTGATTTAGGAAGTCATTTGCTATATTGCAATCTGAATATTAATTGTAATTTAATGCTTTATTATTTACAAATCATTGGTTTATGCTCTATCAATCATAAGTAGAGGAAGGCACTGGAGGGGCAAAGGGGATAGCAGGTGCTAAAGGCCTTTCCAGGTAGTTTACCCACATGGATGACTGTGTGTTTTCCATTGTTGGGCCAAGAGGGCCTGCGTAGCTGCTCTTGGGCTTGGAAAGATCACCTCTCAAGGCATCCCCAAAATGTAATCCATCCTGTGCAACCATGCTTATGTTGGGAGAGTCGGCCAAACCAATTTAGTATAGTATTATAGAAAAATTCATAATGATTAAATGAAATTGATCAAGCAATTGTAGATTAGAAAAGTTAATGCCTTTTAAATGAATATAATGTGCTTACAGCCATCCTATTCGACCATACCTATGATTGAGAAGACCAATAGCTTCAACAAGGTGTTGTTGAGTCAATATTGTGGTGCCTTACAGATATTCAAGTATATACTTTGAGATAATTTATGTGTATTCAAGTGTATTCAAAGGTTTATCTTGTGACTTATATGTATACTTTGTAACATATGTTCAGGTGAATACTTTGTGTATTATGTGTATTCGTGTGTATGCTTCCTACTCATGTGTATACTTGATGACCTTGGGATGGTGGATACGAATGCTTCCTACTCATGTGTATACTTGATGACCTTGGGATGGTGGATAGGTCCACGGTGTAGTATGGGATGCATCGAATCCCCCTTCCCAATTATCCGATAGTATATATAATTCGAGTAAATGTTGTATTTGAGTATATACTCTATGAATTTTGGTTGTATTTGTATTTGAGTGTATACTTTATGAATTATGATTGTATTTGTATACTCTATGAATTATGATTGCATTTGTATACTCTATGAATTGTGATTGTATTTGTATTTTAAGTATATGCTCTATGACTCTGAAATTGTATACAATGATTGAAATATGTCGACCACTGCCAAATTATCATTCTTCCTTAATCAATTCATTAGGGAGGAGAGTCGAAAGCACATGGGGGATAGAAGATACTAGGATCCCTTCAAGGTAGACCACCCTCAGTGGATGGTGACAATTTTCTATTGGGGGCCATGGGGGTTGTTTAGCCGCCCTTGGGCTAAGAAGGGAGTGCTCTAAGGGCATCCTAGTGTGGAATCTCTCTCACCTCACCTATGAGTTTGATGATGAAAGGATGATAGCTTGGAATCTATTTTTCTTAAGAATTGTGATTTGAATGCACTTTAACATGTAAATTGCAAGAAAGCAGTAGGTTAATAGGAAAGATTACTTTGATATTATTATGTTGAATTAAATTTAGTATTCTTATTTCATAAGGAATATTTGTGTTTCTAGGATAAATTCTAAGTAGACCAATTGAGGGTCATTACAGTTATCAAGACTTAACAGGAATATCACAACTTCTTTCAAATCAAATACATTCAAAGAGATTCACAGTAAATGGACATGAACTGAGATTGATACTGCTCCATGTCATTGACATAATTATTGAAATTCCTAACCATCTTTCCAATGAATTGTATTTAATTTGAGATGTATTTGCATTCATGTGCATACCCTCTGACTTTGTATTTGTATTTGTTATGACTTGTATTCAAGCATATACTTTATGACTTACATGTATTCATACATATGCTTTGTGACTTCATGCACTCATGCATATACTTCATGTATTATTCACACATTTACTTCATTCCTTACCTATTTTATGGTGTGCTTAGCATCTTGCTTACTGATGTACTCCAATACATGACTATTTCATTATGGTATACTTGGTGTTTACGTAATTCATGCCTTATATGCATTTGTTTGTATTTGCCGAGTGTATCTACAAGCATACTTATGCTTATGTTCTTTATGTATGATCATTTTGTGCATTATGCTACATGTTGTATACTTATGTGTATGCTTGAGTGTCCTTAATTATCTTCTGACATTCATGCCCCATGATTAAACCTCGTGTATCTCATATGTATTTTTGAATGCATTTATTCCATGCATAGAAGAAAATGAGTGTACTAAATGCTATACATATTTATGTCATAAGTAAGGAAGAAATGCTTCTCGCTCTATGTGTGTAATTCCTATATGTATGCTTCATGTTTGAGTGCATTTATACTGCTTCCTACCTTATGAGTATTTATGCATTGCATACCTTGTCTAGGTTTATGTGCTCTACATGTGTATCTTATGATTTATATGCCTTGCATGTAATTTTTTGCTCGATGTTTTCTTGTCTTACATTGTGTGTCTTACTCCATGTATTTATAATTATATTTGTATGCTCTATGATTATGCTCTACACATGTATTCATGTTTGCTCCATGCTTGGTATCTTGTACGCATTTATGTTACTGGCTTCATTACTGATGTGATTGTGGCTTACAATATCTTATGTGCATACCTTGTGACTGTTTCATAATTTTCTCCATATATGGTATGTATTCAACATGAGTGATTATATGTGTCCCTATTATATGTCATTGATTGCTACATGTCTGAAATATTTTCTCTATGTTTGATGTGTATTCAACATGTATAATCTATGCAAGTGCTTTACACGTGTATGATTCTTGCCTTGTATAAGTGTATGACTGTATATGTTTTTATGTGTGTACTCTATGCCATAGGTGTAATCATATGTATACGTTTGGTCGTGCATATATGCTTTATGTCTTCCATATACCTTGTATTTCATGAATGATCGATGCATTTTTAGCATGAGTGTTTACATATGACCTTTGCGTGTTTTCAACATAGTTACACCATGTGTGTTTATAATTACTAACTAGTATAAGATCAATGTCTATCAAAATTCCTCTTAAAATTGGGAGGCACTAATCTGAAATAGAGCTTTAGTCAATTTTGCAAATCAGGTTGATTTGTGAGGGGATACCTTGAATAAATTATGAATCAAGATCATTCTCCCATCAAAATTCGCTTAAAATGATTGCTTGAGGACAAGCAATCTCGAGTGGTGAGGACTGTCATGTCCCTGACATCGTGACATTTAGATAATAAAGAAGCATAATTAAAATCGTTAACCATTTGATATTACATAATTATAATTGTCCGAGACAATATTATAATTATGAATATTATAAATAATGTCATAAATATTATTATGATATAATAGATATTAAAATACATAAAATAATTTTATAATTGTGTCCTTTGGCCAAGATGGGGATATAAGCTAAAATATCATTGTAATAGTTATCAAGCAAAATGTTACAATTATAAATACAAACGTCAATTATGATTAAATAAAATTATCATGCCTACTGATAAACGGTAGTCGAGAGTGGTGTGACCTTTCAAAGTGGCATCGACCAGTCTGATAGTCATGCCTCCACCAAGAGACATGAAGGGAAACCACATAATACTTAAGAATCATCATCGCTGGAGAAACTGGCGATCACCGTTGAAGGCGTCATCGCTGGAGGAAAAGCAGATGGACAGAATGACTCTACAGAACGGTTTTAGAGTATGGAATAGGAGATTGTCGTGGCGTATCTAGGGAATAAAGGAGGCTCAAATATTTTAGAGATCGCTATTCATAGATGTCACTTCATGAATAGTTCGGGAGCTGCTTCAAAAATATTACGAGAGATATTTGAATGAAGACGTATTGATTCTGGGTAGCCCGATGCATAGAATAATATTAAAGAAGCCATGTAATTCATATGCTACCACTAATAATTAAGAATATTGAGGAATCATTTAAGGAGGGAGTTGCAACTCAAAATATAGCGCATTCCTATTGGAAAGGGCCAATGTTATCAACACTGACAACATAAGGGTGTGATTGGGGGAGAAAGGTATCGGTGTGCATTAAAAGAGTATCGATCCTCTTAAGGAGAAAGATATACGTAATCTAAGAAAGAAGCAGTGAACCTTCCAGAAGGATAGAAAATATAGAATTAAGAAATGTATATATGATGCTCATATAAGTCTACAGAGCAGCCACTTATCAGGTATGAGTTCCATTATAGTATGGATTAATGTAATAATGTGTAGAAGGTAAGGATAGTAGATGTATGTATATTATTAATTTAATCCTCAATTGATGCTTATAAATATATTTAAGTATATTATGATTCACGATTATATTCGAATATAGATTAGAATGGATAGTATCGAGGAACCATTCATAGTGAGTAATAGGGAGGAAATGATTAATCCGTTGACAAGAGTGAAATAATTATATCATCTTTGATCTAATTAGATGTTATCACTAAAAGTTATTGATCTCTAACATTTCTAATGTCTCCTTGAGAAACACTTTGAATACAAGACTCAGGTTATAGTTCTTCCTCTAGAAAGGGGACATTACACCATTATTCGGGCAAATAAGGGTCTTTTGATAGCACTGGCCGAGAGATGGCATTTAGAGACTTGTTCCTTTTCACATGCCGACGGGAAAGGCTACCGTCACTTTGGAGGACGTGTACAAGATTATGTGCATTTCGATCAGAGGGGAGCAAGTGTTCTATGATCCACACCAAGGACACCAGGCTATGATCAAATACTATGAGCCTGTGGACGATGCGGGGCTAGGTATTGGATACGAGATCAGGTGGGAGTTTGTGGCCGAGCACTACGCTCGATGGGACACCATGTTATGCACTTCGATTTCTGGTGTTTTGATTCCTAATCGTTGAGAACACATATTTTCGATTAGATGGGGTGATGTACTGATCAAGATGAGACGGGATAGGACCGTATTTTCCTAGGGACCTTGTTTGTTCGAAATGCTTTATCATCAGTTGCACGAGGTGGCTTATAGAGAGGCAAGCAACATCAGTTGTGGTACTACATTGTTGATGATCTGGGCCTAGGATCATATTCCTATTTTCCAACCACCAATTCAGATACAACAATTGGGTGAGGGGATGCCATATGTTTTCTTATATGTCGATTTAGTGACATAGACCCGGGTCAGAGATACAAGGTATTGGCGCCACCGTATTGACACTTTTATGGGCTTTGTCTAGAGGCCATACAAGGATTGTGCCCAGTGGTTTGAAGAGGTTGATCATCTTTCCTTTTGCAAACAGTTTAGATATTTGATTGGACAGACAGTCTAGTCCCAGCATATTATTGAGATGTATCTGCCCCAGCGGGTACTACGATAGTTTGGGGAGCAACAAGGTGTTCCTGAAGGGACTGTAGAGTATACTAGATCATCCTAAGAGACCATGCGGGGATCGCCCATATCCAATCCATTAGCAGAGTGATAGGTGGAATATCTAGTTTCTGCAGTAGTGGGCGTGGAGTGGTAGTCCTGCAAATTTGGGGACCACTATAGAGTTTGACACCCGGTGGTAGACACATAGGCCGATACCATTGACAGATCCAGATGGGTTAGCACCAGTCAATCGTCGATGAGTGATACCACATGTACGACAGGGAGGATGAGGAGGGAGAGATGAGGATAGGGGGAGAGGCAGAGATGGAGGCCAAAGAGATGGAGGGAGGGGTGGAGGAGATGGGGGAGGAGATGGTGGAGGGGGCGAAGGGGATGGTAGGGGTGGCAGGAGGAGGAGAAGAGGAGATGACGGGAGAGAACAACTGAGGAGAGTATGGAAGCGGGTAGGGGGAGCACCATTGTCACCCATCCGGGAGGAGGGTGAGGAGGGGGAGAGAGAGGAGGTTAGATAGGAGGAGGGGAGGGCCGAGGCAGAGTAGTTAGAGGTCAAGGTAGAGGTAGAGATTGGGCAGGAGGCAGAGGTCAGGCCAAAGGGAGAGGTTTCGAGGGAGGATGATGTATTCATAGGTCATCGGGCACTAGATATCAACGGAGAGGAGGCAGTCGGTGGTGGAGAGGAGGAGAGAGATGAGGAGGAGGTAGATGTCGGGGTAGAGGATGATATGGATGAGGCAGAGAGACAACTCTAAGAGTAGATGATAGATGGAGAGGAGGAGAGAGATAGGCCACCACCCCTACCACAAGATGTGATAGTGGATCAGAGATTAGTAGACTTGCAGAGAAGATTGGATGTGGCCCTATCTCAGAACAAGCTATCGACAGCAGAGTTAGAGGTTGTGAGAGTGGAGAGAGATCAGGCCATGATCCGACAGTAGGAGTCTGAAAGGTGGTGCACCGAGTTTGCTCAACTATGTATAAGGCCCACAAGAGACATGGCTAGAGAGTTGGCGAGGGTCAATGAGAGCTGAGGATGGTACAGGTTATTGTATGAGCAGGTAGTGTCGGTTGAGCAGAGGGATCTTGGGTTTTCTCGGTCATAGAGAAGGATAAGGAGTGGTAGTAGCAGGAGCCACAACAATTGTAGCCATACTAGTGCAGGTGGATCGACATCATCCAGACAATCCTTAGGGCACAAGTCACATCACAGTCACAGGTATTCCTCGGGCCACAGATCTAGTTACAACCACAAGTTAGTATCTTTGGGACATAGGTCTCATCGCAGGTAGCCTCCAGTCATTGATTCGTTTGTCTCACACAACCTGCTACATCCTCATAGAGTTAGTCGACACTATCAGTGCATGTGATAGCCGAGCTCATGAGCGAGCATCAGTCACCTCATTCCTCACCTCAAGGGGATGGGGGGAGCACAGCCCAGGGCATGTTGTTTATTTCTGACATTATGTCTAGACATTTTATATATTGACTATCAAGCCTACGAGCTCTATTTTTGGGATTCCACGAGACTCTATCCTATGACATAATTTTTTTGAGATATATACATGATGTGATTTTGATGCGAACTATATGCTTTGTGTTATGTTGTGATGCATGATGATGTTATTATGCTTATGTGATGATATGATGATGTGTTTATGATGGTTATTTATGATTATATGCCATGATGATCCTATGTTTATATGATGATGATGATATTCTATATGACTGCTTAATGTTGTTTATATGATGCCATGTTTATGATGATGGATGCATTAATGTATGACTATTTATGATGAGATGTATATACTAATGATGCAGATTTACACATGATGATGACTTTACTAATGGATGTCATGCTTATGATTATGAATGCATTTATGGATGTTTATGTATGGATTATGTGATGTACGATGATTTTATGTTATGATCCTGTATACATTGATGGCATGGATGGTTATTGTATTTATATGCTATTTTAATGCAAATGATGATTTGGTGTATGCAATATGGATGAATGTAAATAATGGACTTATGTGAATGCAATATGAATGTGAATACTATTATGTGAATAGATTTATGCAAATGTGCTAATGCAATTTCCATATGAGTATGCAATTATGTTTTTGTATGTCATAGGATATCATCATGGGATGAGAAAGGAGAGATGACCAGACGAAGGTGGATGTTAGTGTGGAAAAAGAGATGCATGTTAGTGTGGAAAAGAATCCTTCAATCTTTGCCAAAGTACTACTAGGTTTGTCTCTAATCATCATTGGGTGGATTGTTGTAATGGCCAACAAACACTATGATATGACATAGATCAATAGTGTGCAAGGTTGTACCATCACATAGAATAAGTGATCACATACATGGATGATCATGACTCATACGAGGAACTGAATTGCCCCTAGTCTTTTTGTCACAATCAACCACAAACAAACAAGACTAGCCATGAAACGTCGTTGTTCCTCTAAATCTTGATGTCAGGACATCCTCGAGGAACTAGCCACATGATAGCCAGAAAAGACAAGACAATCATCGTACTACGTCGTTGTTCCTCTAAATCCTCATGTCAAGAAATCCTCGAGGAACTAGCAGTATGACAATCAGAAAAGACAAGGACAATCATCATGATACGTCATGGCTCCTCTGAATCAAGGAACTAGTAGCATGATGAAACTCAAATGATAGATAATGTTTGCCAAGTGTTTGCCATGTCTTTTCAGATGTTTGCTAATGTTCAAAGGTCAAGTGTTTTAATGTCGAGATGCCAATTTTGACAAGGTCTAAGTTGTCAATTTTTAGGTGATTCCGGATTCAGGAAGGACACATCCTGAATGATGTTGATGTCAAGAGGATCAATTCTTGAATGTCAGGAGAAGCCCTCAAAATGCCAGATGATGGTATCGATGCTTAGGAAGGAGACATCCTACAACATACCTAATTGACATGGTTTGCACTTCAGAAGGACATATCTGAAGGGTAACCCTATTATGATAGTTTGACCAAAGTTGACTTTAGATGATAGAGTTGGCCGCATACCGGGATTGATATGCTAATTTAGTTGAAATGTTGATGGAGCGCTTTGCCTCCGTTTGATCCAGAGTTGTTTTGATTTCCGATGACAAGAATTTGCTTGATTTGAATATGTCTGACATGTGTTATAGTGCAAGTGACAAACAGTAATGGATTGACCTAGTGTGGCCTCGGGGGCTCATCAATTGATGGCCTTGCCTACGTGATGCACTTAGAGACCTCATAGTTCGACACGACTAATGACTTTGTCATAATGATAGAAGATTGAGTCATTATTTTATTGTGCCAACCTAAAGGGACATACCTAATGTCTCGGGGGCTCATTTAAAATGAACCTTGCCTACGTAGCAAATGCGTAGAGACAACATAGTTCAGACTATGACAAAGACTGATAGGATAGACACAGTGGACTTTGACTCTATTTTGGGATTGTTGATGTTTTCCGAATGTTTTTGTGTTTTGGAAATGTTTTGATTTTTAGGGATTTTTTCAGGATTTTTTTTGTTTTTTAAGTCTTTTTTTAGGACATTTTATTATTTTTAAGGCTTTTTTAGGATATTTTATGATTTTTAAGACTTTTTTCAGGACATTTTATGACCATGTGTGAGATCCACTACAGGAATGTGATAACGGGTGTTACCCCCGGTCAGGCCTAGGATGAGCCAAGATGAATGGGATGGAAAATGACATGCGTGGGATGAAAGGTAGGGGATATGCAAGGCATGATGTCAACCATTTTCAGCCATGGCCAAAAGGAGGGTTTTATGACAGATGGAATGTCGACTATTTATTATGAATGAAGGTAGATGGAATGATAGTAGATGGCATAGCAAAGACTAACTATGCATGGTGCCTGTTTGCCACGTTTTCACCATGGTACTTGTGATCCCTTAATGTTTATCTTATTCTAAAGATGCAAATATAACTAATATGCACTAATGGAAGAACACAAAAGATACACCTCAAGATTAGCCTAAGGAATGATGACACAAAGAAATAAAATAAAATAAAGATTGCAAATGATTATACCTTTGTGTTGTTGAATCCCTTGGTTGGCCCTTGATATTTGAAAGCTTGTGTGCTCCTTGGATGCCTATGGAGATGGCTAGATGCAAGATGAACAATATGATAAAATGAAAATGCTAATAGCTAAATGACTTGATTAAATGATGGAAAATGCTTGCAAGTTGAGTAATCAAATTGGTAGCATAAGGGTGCAAATGGATAAGTGTTTAACAAAATGGAAAGAATTTGGCATCAAATGCATAAGGTCCCTAAATGAGAGAAAAGAGGGGGTATTTATAGAGGAATTTGAATTCTCTAGAGAATTCAATGGTTGAGATTAAACCAACAAGGCCAAGATGGAGGGCTATGGTGAGTTGAGGACTCACAAGCCCTCACATCTTGACATGTGGAATGTGAGATGGCCTAGGATGAGATGATGTGGAAGTGAGGTGGAAGGAAGGTACATGATGCGGAGGAAAGACAAGTACCTTTTAAGTACCTTGATGTGACCACTCAATGATCACATGAGGTAGAGGAAATTCCTTGGAGGAATAAAAGCGAATTTAAAATTCACAATGATTGGAAGAATCTAATGGATAAGACAAAGTTCCCAAAAAGGTGGGAATTTACCACATGTGAGTGATGTGACAAGTCAAATGTTCTATAAGTCTTTGGCACATGTGAAGTGACAAGTCAAAGGTTCTAGAATTTGCATGGGGAAGAGAAGATTCCTTGGAAGGATAAATGTGAATTAAAAATTCACATGGGGAAGAGAGGAGTCTTGGGTGAATAAAAAGGAATTAAAAATTCCTTGGGAGATGGGGAGTGTTGACCAAGGTACTGATTAGGCTTAACTAATCAGTGATTAGAAGAAGATTAGTGACTAAGGAGGATTAGAAGCCAACTTGCAAAATTTGGAGGATGTGACACATCCTAATCAAGGATTAGGTATGTGCACATCCCTAATGAAGAGATTAGGAGGTGGGTTAGGATTAAGTGAAAGTGATGTGGCATGTGAAGAATGAAATAAATGTCATATTTATTTAATTCATTTGATGAGAGGAGAATTAAAGGGGTAAGGTATTTAATTATTTAACTAGATACCTTAGGGATTAGAAGAAATTTAGAGGTATTAATTAAATAATAGTGATATTACTTAATTAATGCAGATAAGGGGATATTTAGACGAAAAAGGGTAAATTTGGACAAATGAAGTGTCCGAATTTAGGTGTCTATATTACTTATCCAAAGTGCCACCGAAGTGGTTTTCACTTTTGGACAAACTATTTCTCTTTACTATTTTTAGGTTATTTTCTAATTTTTTTGGTGTCACCAAGATGCCTATTGGCCAAGTTTTCATCAGGGTGACGATTTTTGTATTTTTCAATTTTTTTTATATTTTTAAGGTTTTCAGCCAAACTCTCTAATGCTATGTATAGAATTTTCATAAATGCAAATTGTTGATAGGCTCTATCAATTGTTCCCCGTCTAGTGTAGCTAATTGATAAGCACCATAACCAAATACAGTAGTGATGATGTAAAGACCCAACCAATTGGGCTCAAACTTGCTAGGTTTCTCTCGATTAGCTTAATTTCTTGGATTATGCATTAAGACCAAATTACCAATTTCAAACTTTCGGACCATTACTCTTTTATTATAGCTTCTGCAAAGGTGATTTTGATATGCTTGTAAGTGGTTTAAGGCATTTAGTCTTCTTTCTTCCAACATTTCTAGCTCATGCAGTCGAGACTGTTGGTATTCTTAATCATCAATCAATCCCTTCAAGGAGACCTGTAAGGAGGGGATTTTGACGTCAATGGGCAATATAACTTCAGATCCATGGACTAGGGAAAATGGGGTGGCTCCAGTGGGTGTGCGGATGTTGGTGTAGTAGGCCCATAGGGTGGGGTTGATTTGGAGGTGCCAGTCACGACCAACGTCATTAGCGGTCTTCTTAAGAATTCAGAGGATTATTTTATTGGATGCCTCGGCTTGACTGTTTCCTTACGGATAGTAGGGAGTGGAAAAATGGTGTTGAATGTGGAAGCATTCACAAAGCTCATGGACATCTTGATTTTTGAATGGACAACCATTGTCTGTGACGATGGATTGTGGGACACCATACCGATAGCTGATGTAATTGAGAATAAATTTGGAAATATGCTTACCAGTGATGTGAGTGAGGGGGACGACTTCAATCCACTTAGTGAAATACTCAGTGATGGTGATAATGAATGTATAGTCATTGGATGAGGTGGGATGGATTTTACCCACAAGGTCAAGTCCTCATTGTGCGAAGGGCCAAGGAGAAGTGATTGGTCTAAGCTCCTGCGTGGGTGTGTGAATTAGATGGATATGTACTTAACATTTTTGACATGTTCTTACAAAGTGAAGAGCATCATTTTCCATTGTCAGCCAGTAATACCCAAGTCTTGTAACTTTCCTAGCTAAGGTCGGGCCACTCAAATGAGATCTGCATATACCCTCATGTACCTCACGTAAGGTTGTTTGAGCTTCATTAGTGTTGAGAAAACGAAGAAGGGTGTTGTCAAAGTTGCATCGGTATAAGGTGTCATTGACGATGGTATAACAAGAGGCTTTGCAAATGAAATATTTTCATTGGTTGTTGGATAGGTTTGGTGGGAGATTTTGGTACTTGAGGTAGTCATATATGTCTTGATACCAAGGTGAACTAGGGCCAACAAGCTCACAAACCATTTCTGATTCTGGAATGTCATATGCAAGAACCAAAAGTCATTCCACTAAGAACTTGAATTGTGACACATTGCTAGGAATGTATAAGAGAGATCCTATTGTTGCCATTGCATCTGCTGCCTTGTTTTGTGCCCTAGGAATCTGTTCGAAAGCGAGTAAGTGGAATTATGAGAAATCTATCAACCATGTGTTTGTAGGGCATCAACTTTTCATCCTTGGTCTCATAATCATCATTGACCTGGTTAATGACCAACTAAGAATCTCTGAAAACTAGAAGTGTCTTGATTTTCCATTTTATAGCCATTCAGAGTCCTATGACAAGTGCTTCACATTTATTAATGTTATTTGTGCAAGGGAATGTGATTCAGAATGACTTAGGAATGGAGTCGCCTTGTGGTGTGATGAACAGTATACCTGCTCTTGAGCCATGATCAGTATGAGAGCCATCAAAATAAATTTTCCAAGGTGATGTAGGTTCTGTGTGAAAGACTCGTCAAGGAAGTCAGCTACCAATGGATGATTGCCTTGTACAGGTGCATCTACGAATTGATCGGCTATTACTTGTCCTTCTATTGCCTTGCATCAACGTATTGTATGTCATATTTACTCAATATCATAACCCATTTTGCCAATCAACCTGTCAATGCTTCCCTACTGAGGAGGTATTTTAATGGATAGATCTTTGCCACTAGGTGTGACTGATGATTCAGTATGTAGTGTCACAACTTCTGAGCAATAAAGACAACTGCAAGACATGCACGTTCAATGGGTGTGTAGTTGAGTTCATATCTGACCAATGTGAGACTGATGTAGTATATAGCTCATTCTTTCTCTTCATGGTCATTTTGTGCGAGTAATGCCCCTAGTGCGTTAGTGGTTGCTAAAATATACAAGAGAAAAGGTTTCCCCTCAATGGGTGGCATTAGTACAGGTGGTGACAATAGATAGTCTTTGATTTGTTGGAAGGTCGCTTGAAATTTATCTAACCACACAAAGTGGATACCCTTGCATAAGAGATATTGAAATGATTGGCACTTGTCTGCTAGTTGTGCGATGAAGCGTCAAATAGACTGTAATCTTCCCTGCAATGTTCTTAGCTCACTAATTCCTTTTGGCGGAGGCATGTCCAATATTGATTTCACTTTAGCGAGATCCACTTCAACGCCTTGTCAAGAAACTATGTAGCCCAAAAAATTTCCTGAAGTTGCCCCGAAAACACACTTCTTCGGGTTTAAACAAACCTTGTATTCTTCCAGCCTCTTAAATATTTTCTCCAGGACTTTGAGGTGATCTTTGTGTGTCAAGGAATTTTCTAGGAGATCATCAACATAATCTTCCATTAGTGTGTGCATAAGATCATGGAATATTGTGGTCATGGCTTGTTGATATGTTCACATGTGTTCTTCAAACCAAAAGGCATGACGTTCCAACAATATGTTCCCCAGGGACAAGTGAATGTTGTTTTGTGTTGGTCTTCTAGGGAAATGTGAATCTGATTATATCCAGAGAAACCATCCATGAGGGACATCATCTCATGCCCCGTTGTAAGGTCCACTATGATGTCTATGTTCAATAATGGAAAATCATCTTTTGGAAATGCCTTGTTTAAATCTCAGAAATCTGTGCAAATGCGGATCTGTCCACTTCGCTTAGTGACAGGCACGAGGTTGCAAATCTATTCAGCATAGTCTATTGATCTAATAAATCTAGCATCCAGTAACTTTTTAAGTTCGGCCTTGACAAGCAATGCAATCTATGGATGCATCTTTTGTAGTTTTTGTTTGACACATTTGGCATTTGGAAGCAATGGAAGATGGTGCAAAATGACTTCTAAATCCAATCTTGGCATGCTGGTATAGGATCATGTGAAGTTAATCTTACGTTTTGAGAAGAATTTTTGAAATTCAGGCTTTTCTTCTTCTGTCAAGGATGTTACGACAAGAACCATTTTTGGATCTTCTGGCATGTTTGTGTTGATTTCTAGTGTATCCTCAATTAACATTGTTGATCTCTCTTGGTTAACAGGGAGAAAGTACAATCCTCCATCCTTAGGCATCTCAAACAGGTTTTCACCCTCAGATACATCCTTTATTTTTAATCTTTTGTCGTTAGAGGGTGCCTTGCAGTTTTCACCCAAAGACATATTCTTTTTTGTGTTGTTTTTATTATTTTTGCGATTGGAGGATTGCACAGTCTCCCCGAAATATGATGCACAATCAAGGTCTATCGTGAATCCAACTTTATGGTCCCCGCTTGGTATCCCTTCACGGAGTCCCATGAATTTTTTGATGGCTTCGTCATTCTAAAAGATGTCCATAGAGGGCGGGCCTTGTTGATCCCAGTCAATAAGTTGCGGGTAGACAAGGGAGATACTATCATCAATGTTGGAAAAGGGTGAAGATGATGGAGAAAGCATGCAAACAGAGGCTGAAAGTGTAAAGACTAAATTGTCATCCTCAAATTCCCAGTTGGATTCTATCTAAGGACCATCTTCGGATTCAAACAAGTTATACTCATGGTCAAAGTAAGGGACAAATGGATCAGAATCACGATCAATAGGTTCATATGGAAATTCAAAAGCATGGATAGTAGGCTCAGGCATATCAGGCTCATGGAGAGGTTTAGGAATGGGGCGGGGCATGTTAGACATTGTTGGCAATGGTTTAGGTTTATTATCATTTGGGGCCCAAAAAATGCTTACCCATTCCTTTCGTTTAGAATGGTCATCCAGAGGATCAATGTTATACATGTGTCTGAATCTTTCCTCGAGAGAGAGTTCGTCGGGTTCTATAAATAGTTCATCAATGTCATAATCGCTAAGGGTTTTATCAGAACCCCATTCCCATTCATGTGAATCGGTTTCGATATAGGAATCTTCACTTGTCTTGATGCTTTCAGGAGTCATTACGTCCTCACTTGAAAGTGCATTAGTACGTTGATTGTCAGTTCTAAGTTTCTCAAACCCTAACCCCAGGTTTCTTGGTCTTCAAGAAGGCATTATAGGTTCTCTCCTTCCTGTTTTGTTTATCCCAAGGCCACCAGTTCCATCAAAACCTTGTGCTTTCATTATGTCATAGCCTTTTCCATATATGTGTACTGGTAACGGGGGTAGCTCTTCTGGGTCTTTGTAGATCCAAGCAGATATGTCTAAAGTGTCTTCATCATTCATGTCCCCCCATAGTTTGTAGGTCATTGTCGGAGGGACACTAAAAGTCTTCTTGGGCTCCACTGTGAAACAAGGCCGACCATAAACTTTGGGTGGCTTGGGTATTGTTGTGATACAATAGGTTGTGTTCAATTTGTATTCTTTGCAAGCGATGTCTTGGATCTTGATAGTAGGATGGTGTGTGGATGTGGATGGCTTGATGAGTGTGGATGGATCAATGTATTTGGATGAGGTGGATGTTGAAGCCTCATGGTTGATGGGCACTTGGTGTTCAGAAGTAGCTCTCAAATTGGTACAATATTGGAAAGGGTCAAGATCTCCTGGTATGGTGATTTCACTGCCATCAAAGGGGAACTTCAAACATTGATGGTAAGTGGAGGGTACGGCCTTTAAGACATGGATCCAAGGTCGACCAAGCAAGACATTGTAAGGTAGTTCATGATCTAGTACTTGACACGTTGTATCTATGATGACCGACCCCACATGAATTGGGAGTGTGATAATGCTCTTAGAGGTGCATTCCTCATTATCATATGCCTTTATCACAATGATTTTTGTAGCATCCACACAAGCATCAGAGAAGTTGAGAGATTTGACCAGTTTTAGAGAGTAGATATTCAATCTTGCTCCACCATCTACTAAGATTCATCTAACCTTATGTTTATGGATGAAGACTTCGATATGTAGTGCATCATTGTGAAATGGATTTAGTGAGGAATAATAAAGGTCTGAAAAGGTGATGTGATGGGGGGAAGTCAAGTATCTGACCATGGTTTCGAAGTGGTTGACATCAATGTCAGTTAGTACGAAAGACTCCTACAAGGCCTTGTCCAATATGGCATTATGTGCAAGCGAAATGCGAAGTAGCTCGAGGATGGAGATTTGGGTGGGCGTTTTGTTCAGTTGCTCAATAAGATTAAATTCTCCATTGGGTTGTAACGGTTTGGTAGAGGGACCAGGTATTGTGATCTTGGGTTGTCTAGTAGAAGGACCTGGTATTGTGACCTTGTCTTTACGAGTAGTGACATTACATTCCAAAGTTTTCTTGATGGTGACGGTATTGACGTATTCGTCAACAGCTCGGAGGTGATTAATGATGGGTCCACTAGAATAATTAAAGGAAACACAGGTGTGATTGGCTCGATTGTCATTATTTTTTGCACCGGATGTCAAGGGAATACCAGAACCATGATCCTACAGTGGGTTTTTATGAATTATGTGTTCTGAGTTTGAAGAAAATTGTTGACCATCAAATTTAATGGTACGATTTTCAATCAGATCTTGTACAAGATTTCTTAATTGTTGAGAGGAGGAGGTTTTATGCCCTTTTATGCAGTGGTAATCACATAATGCGTTGTCATCCCACCATGATGGTTTGAACTTCCCAAGGTCATATGGTTTAGGGTCCTATAATGTGATGACACTGTTTTGGATAAGCTTCTTGAGAACAACTTCAATTGGTTCACCCAAAGGGGTGTATGTTTGTTTGTTTGCAAATTGTTGGGTTTTCTTTAGTTGCCTTTTGGTTTTAGTTGTTCTGGATGGCATTTGTTGTGGGTGTTGGTGTGGTCACTGGTGCATTTTGGGATTGAACTCCTTTAAGGGTAATTGCAAGACCTGTCGCATTTACTATTTTTGCGTCAACAATTCCATCATTAGTTATATGCTTATTTTTGACCCAGTATTTGTTTTTGTCAATGGGAGCATTTGGGTTTGTGTTTGTGTTGGTGTTTTTGCTGCCATATTTGAGTTCGCCTTTAGCAATTAGGGATTTTTCTAGTTGAACTCCTTTTTTGACAAGGTTAGTGAAAGTGTTGCAGCAATGGACCTATAAACCATATCTCAGTGGTCCAAGGAGATTTTGCAGAAACATGGTGACCTTTTCTTTTTCTGGTATTTCCATAGGACATCGACTTGCTAAGGTTATCCATCCTTGGAAAAATGGAATAAATGTCTCGCCTATTTCTTCTTGAGTAAGTCTACATAATGAGGCAATGTCGATGTCTGTATCAATGTTATAAGCATAATTGTCGACAAACTTGTTGTCTAATTCATCATGTGATTTGATTCCTTTAGGTAATTTGGATAACCATTCAAGTGCGTGACCTATGAGACTCCTAGGAAAGAGTCGCATCAGATAAGTATGTTCATAGGCAATGTCCACGTAGTTGGTTGTGAATTCTCTGATGTGTTCGATGGGATTAGTTTTGCCTTTGTATTTAGAAAAGTTTGGCACCACATATCCTGGTGGGAATGGTGGCATGTACAAGTTTGTGTCAAAAGGGTACGGACATAAGTCATATGATGTGTGGGCCTTTTTGTTGGTCATTTGTAGGTTTTCCACTTGTTTCTGCAAAGCTGCAAGTTGAGTTGTGAGCACATCCACGATGGGGTTATTTGTATTGTCACACATGTTAGTGATAGGTATCGTATGAGTCCCCCCTTGTTGAGATGGAATGTTTTGATTTGAGATGTATTGGTGTGAAGCATATTGGGCATTTTGGTTTGGAATGTGTTGGTAGTGAATGTTTTGGTTGGGGATATGTTGTTGCGTATGTATTTGAGATGCATAGGTGGGAATGTGTGTTCCAGTCGTGTTAGATTGGATCTATGGACCTTATTGTCCTTGAGCATTTTGATGACCAAATGGATTCATGTGTTGTGTTACCTAGTTGCCTTGTCCAAATTGGTAGATATGACCATGCAGGATGCTTGTATTTTGCATTAGGGGAATATTAGTGTTGGTATTAATTTATAACGAGGTAGGGACATTGGTTTGAGGTCCTTGAATGGCAACTCATATTTTGCTCCTCCCAAAGGGGTTTGATGAGTTTGTTCCCATGGCACTAGATGAAGCTCTAAGGAGGTTTGATGTATTGGTTCCCATTGTGTTAGTTGAAGCCCCAAATATTGCTCCCACAGTTTGTGATGGAATTGTGGATATTTCTTGTGAAATTGAATGTGATGTGGCATTTGTTGATGTTCCCCCAATAGATGTTGCATTGGCCACATTGGTTGTGTTTGTTGTGGTTTGGGTGATGGTAGCACCAATGGAGGTAGCATTAATGGTATGTGAGTCATTTTTTGTTGTGGCTCCCATGGAGGTATTATTTCCATCATGTGGTGTTGCTGATTGTGGTTGACTTGTTTGAGTGGTATGATCGGGGGATGCTACTCTTAAGGTGTTAATGTCAAATCTTCTTGGCAACCTAGCCCCTTGGTCTAGGAGCATGGCTAGATATCTGTCTAAATCTTGTAGGACTAATTCTTCTACAAATGAGGCCACATCAGGATTTTGTGTTGTAGCTTCTAGGTCTTCCACAAATACTTTTCCATTTTCATCTCTATGTATAAATGGTTCGAAAGGGTTGTGTGAGGAAGCTGGAATCTTCATGTCACTGAATGGATTTATGAAAGAGTTCCCCATGTCCATATTTGAATTCATGTCATTAGAAAGGGTGTTGCCTTGTCCAAAGGGATCCATGTGTCTCCTTTTTATTTGTAGTCTTGTTTCAATCATATAAGTCTTGCTCAAATGGGGGAAGATGGAGGATGATTAGGCCTATATATGCAAATGATATGACCTTATGGTTTTGGATTTTTATGTGAATAAGGAATGCTATAATGACAATATTGTCTAAAGGGAAATGTCAAATGCAATGAGACTAACGAGGACTAAAATGAGGGAGACTAAAGGTGTTCTAATGTAAATGCTAGGAGTTCTATGATGCACTTAATATCGATAGGCTTAAGGAAAGGTATACTCAACCATCCAAAGTTTGGTCAATGTCTCAATTTTGGAGTGTCAAGGGACTTGTTTGAAGGACTAAATGACAAGGTGACAAAGTGAGGTTTCCACACTAGACTAATGAGTTGGAAATAGCTCACAAAGGGAAAAATACTAAAAGAAATGATTTTGATTAAGTCCAATGACAACCTACTTTTGAAGGCAAAGATTTGGCAAAGTATGACAAGGGTTCTTATTCTAAAGTCTGAAAAATGAGGACTTATGAGTTTATGCATGCTAAAAATGATAGTGAAACCTAAGGTGCAACTAAAGAAAAGGTGCAACGGTAGACCTATGGCAAACTAAATGCAAATTAAAAATGCAAGGATGGAGGATTTGAGCAATTCTTGTTTTGGTTTTGGATAGAGACTCCAGAGAAAAGGTGTCTAAAAATAGTTTGAAAATGTTTTCTCTTGGGTTTTTGACAGTAATAGTGGTTTTTCCAGTTGACAGGAAATTACATCATTTCAGGTGTCAAATGCATTGCAAAATGTCACATGTGTCACAGGTTCAACAAATGCGTCATTTCAGATCATAGATACGGTTCATGAAGTCAATTGCGGTGTTCTAGAAATCAAATGCGTTGTGATACAGACACTTGCATCATTTCAAATAGAAAATGTGACTTAAAAAAGCTATTGCATTGCACAGAGTCGTGCGTGCGGTTCAAAATGTCAAATGCAGTGCAAAAAGTAGCAAATGCATTGTAGGGTGAAAAAGTCTGGTTTTGTTTGCAATTTTAGCAGTTTTTTGAGGATTGTTTCAATTTGAGAGTGTTTTTCCCGATTTTTCAAAGGTGTTTATTTGTTCATTTGTTCAGAAAACACTTGGCGCACACATTGTCTTTGAATGTTTTGAAAACAAGCACAATCCTAGGGTTGGCAAGGACTATATTCTTTGGATTCCATGTGGGTTTCTCCAGCTACACTTATTCTTAGCGGGTGATTTAGAATCTTGGCCACACTAGCTCCCCCTTACATTGCACTCACTTCTTGGGTCAAACAAGCTTCAAACCCCCATAAATCTCCCATGGCAGGCTTTTCACCTCTACTAAGAACTGCGAGAATGTGGATGCCTTGGCAATGACCATTGTTGCACTAGTGAATAGATAGGGTTTTTGGCTTCTACACAAAACGTTTTTAGTTCAGGCACCCATTCAAGTGGCCACACATTAGGAAACATTAGCTCCGATAAGGAGGAATTCCAGCCTGAAGAGGTTACGCTCAATAGGGTTTTGGGGAATTCACTTGTCTGTGTGACACATCCGCACTCGTAATCCTAAGTTTTCCATTAGGATTCACATTTGTATACTGGTTGGGAGTAGCTCAGCTAAAGAGCTTCATTGTCAATTTGAGTCGCCTTGGGGTGAGTACTTTTTCCCACCAAGTAAGGCCCAATTCTTAGAGTTAATAACAGTTTCTTTGCACCCAGAATCACACAAGTGCGCAAGGGGAGATGATACTTCTATTATTGAATCGGGGTTACACAAAGTGGAGACACTTGTTTATCTTAATTATCAAAATTATAATGTGGGGCAAACACCTCAAACACTTTTTTCTTTTAAAACTTTAACTCAATGTGAGACCAATAATGTTCATTTTAAGCCCATGTCATGAAAATGCATGTTCATTTTAGACCTTATGAGTTGTAATGCAAAGTTGTGTTCTTTTTAAGCCCATGAGTGAATATGCATGTTCATTTTAGCCTCATGAAATGTAGATGCAAGTTGTAATTTGTGATGATTTGTTTGTTTTATTTAAGATTGTGAAAGGAATAAAAACACAAACAAACAAAGGTTAGACTCCTTGCCACATGCTGTAAACAAAATATTAGTAACCCCAAAAACCTCTAACCTACTAAACAATAAAGAGAAAATCTGGAAATTTTGTAAAAACCTGAAAATAAATTTTTACCCGACAAATATGTCGTTCTACACAGCAAATGCATCTCAAAGCCAAAAGCTGGAATGCATAGATAGATGCGTCATTCGGGCTTGCGAATGCGTCTCAATAGAGAAAATGTGTTGTTCGGCCTAGCGACTGCGGCTCAACAGAGTGAATGTGTCATTCTATAGATTGAATGCATCGCAATGCAACAATTGCGACTCAGAAAGTTGTGAATGCGGATCCTTGTACCTATACCTGCAAAAAAACTAAAAAAATCATATGAAAACTGCAAAAAACAAGTGTTGGGTTCACCAATGTAACTGAGGTATATTTCTAGGTTAGTCTTAAGTCAAAATTAGAAATAAAACCCTAGCTTAACTATGAAGAACAATAAAGGAAATAATGCAAAACGAAGAACAATGTTACCCAAGCTCTTCAAAACCTCCATGAATCACCTCCATAGCTCTTCTCCATTTGCTACAAAATTATGTTTGCCCTCAGATTTTTGTGAGAAAATATACCTATGACTATGACCTAGCAAATATTGAAGGATTTCTGTTAGAATGCAAGTGAAACTAAATTCTACATGCAATGGAGAAATATGCAAAATGACAATGTTAGCATAAAGTGACAAGAGATCTTAAGCATGAAGTGTCAAAATGAGGTTGATTTTGACATTTTATAGAAATGCCAAATTTGAATGGAGGTCCAAGATTAAAAGATGAAAGATGCCCTAAGATCAATGGTTGTAAATGCATGTGACAACCCCTAATTAGGGTTAGGGCAACAATGCAAAATGAATGGCTGAGATTTGATTTTGAGAAAATCAAATCAAGGGTCAGGATTGCATGTGACAAGAGGATATGACACAGATTTTGAGGTTGCTGGAGGGAATTAAAAATTTGATTTATGAGAGGGAGAGTTGACTTTTGAATTAAAAAATAATTTAATTCAGAAGTAGGTGGGGCCCTATGACAGTAAATTTAAAATTATTTACTTGGAAAGAGGAAAATTGCCAAGTGAAAATTTAAATAAATGATTTTTATTTAAATTTAGAGGAAAAGTCAATAGGGCAACTATCTAATTGTGGAGGAAATGGATGAAGTGATAAGTAATTAAATAAATTATGGGGAATTTATTTAATTATGAGAAGACATTAGGATTATAGATGTATTTAAATAAATAAATAGAGTTTATTTATTTAAATAATCAGGAGGAAATAATGGACTAATTAAATAAATTTAATAATTTATTTATTTAATTAAAGAAGACATAAGGAATTAGTGGCATATTTAAATAAAATAAATGTATTTTATTTATTTAAATAGTCAGGAAGAATAAAAGATGTGAATTAATTAAATAATTAAGAATTATTTAATTAATAGATGAATTTGGACAAAAGGACATAATTAAATATTTTAATTATGTTAAGAATAAATATGGAGAAAATTGAGTTCACAGGTCTAGGTCAATTTCATGTGTCTACACTAACCACACCTATTTTAGAGGTTACACTATCCACAAATATGACAAATCTTTCTTTCTCTAAGAAGGGATGAAAATATGGTTGAGCTTCTCAAATAAGATACCATATTATTAAAAGGAGAAGCTAGCTTGATATGGAGAAATCACTCCAATATTTGGTGCCTCTAGCCTCCTCTCTGACATAATTAATCCTCAATCCTCATTAATTATTTAGTTTTTACCTTTTGAGTTGTCTTCAATATTTTCCTCATAACCACCTTAAGATTTTTCTTTCCATGGCATGTACATCAAGCATCAAATAAAATGTATTAAATAAAATTATATAATACAAGATAATAAAAATTTAGAGTCACGTTTCTTTGAGAAGCTCAGATGGAGTAAAATAAAAACCATATGTGGACATTAAGTTCCAATTTCCATTGATAATGTGTTGTTCACAATGTGCCCAAACTATCTTTATAACACCTTAAAAATATTTATTTCTATTTGTGTGAATGTGGTACTTTATATAATCACTTATACTTTAGGATCTATTCACACCCTAGTCTTAAGCTTACTTAGGTTGTTTTTTTTCTTTTTGTCTCAATTCATAGGATTAAGGTGCTTGACACAATCTTGTGCCCTTTCTAGGGATTTTTCCCTTGCTAAAATAGGAGGGTTATTTTCTTTCATTGTATCATTGTGTAATTACCTTTATTAAGGAAATACAATAATTTTCTTTACAAATCTCAATTGTGGAAGTTTTTTTTTCCTTTTGCTAGTAGATTAGTGTACCTATAGATTCACCATTTCTCCAACAATTTCTTCATAGATAAAATGACCAAATCAAAAGTTACTTCAATAGGTTTGGAAATTGCAATCACTCAAAACACACAATATCATATTTTTTAATTTGATTCATAAAGTTAGAAAATGTATGGATAATCATATGCACATATGGATATAAAAGTGGAACAAGAAGATAACACATTATCTTGAGGCACAATCATTTTTTGAACTCATGACCTCTTTGTAATTGAAACATAAAAATGTGGTGCACCCTAAGTTTAATACTCATGACCTAGGGTATATTCCATCATTTCTAAGATTTCATTAAGATGAAAATCAACAAGGTGCATAGATTGACTTTCAACCTCAAAGATGAGTCAATCAAACCTGGATCTGCATCCTTTTTGAAGGTGGGAATGATTTAGAAAAAATTGAAATGATTAACCTAATTAGACTAAATGACCTAATATGATAAATCCAATTTCTTAGAGATAAAAAGATGGAAACAAAACTCTGCAAATGGATTTGGAAAGTGCAGAATGATGTGTACCTATCACCAAAAGTAGTATTTGAGTGTTGTAGCAAGATTGGGTCACCCCTAGGCGACTAGGTCTTTGTTAGGGTGTCTTTCTCAAATTTTAGGGTCCTCCAATGCTAGATCTGAGCTTTTGTTTTTCACTTGTCCCACTATCAGAATGTTTTGATTATATGGGAAAATAGGTTTTGAAGGGACCTAAAACCCTTTACAACTTTAGGTACAAAATGTTGCTCAAAAGATATTAAACTAAAACATCAATAACAACCCAAAACACCAGTAGTTACAAAATGTTGCTCCAAAGATAAAACACTAAACTATCAACACCAGCCAACAACAACAAAACAACAGGAAAGAAACTGAGACCCAACAACATAAAAACAACCAAAAAATAAACAAAAGGACACTACTTCATACTACTTAAGGTGTTGGCCACCTCAAGCTCTTGGTTCCTATGTAGCCCAATCATGTCCAACAATTCTTTTTTCTCAACTTCAAAGGACTTCTTCCAATTAGCCAACCCTCTAGCAGCAGGGCCTTTATTGTCATCCTTCACACCTTTTTTCCCTTTACCTTTGGCAAATTGTTCCTTCTCCAATAACTCAAAAAAATGCAATTGGTCCTCTCTAAGCTCACTGATCTTGCGAAATAGGGCCTCCAAAGAGTCTGCATTATTCTTCACTGAAATGTGATAGGCATGGAGAAGTTTCTTGATATCTGCATTGGTTTCCAAAACCTTGGCTTCCAAACCCACCAAGTGCTGCTCACAAAGGGAATTGAAGTCAGTGAATGAACACTCAAGATCAACAATTCTGTCAATCAGAATATCCAAGGCTAAACCTTTAAGAATATTCTACAAATTCTCCTTCAATCCCTTAATTTTGATGTTGACCCTATTGAATTCTTGGAGATTCCATTTTGCCAATTTGAAAGTGTCAGTAGCCCCCGCCGTCGCCATGTCAAGAAGCTCAAACATAGAGGTAGAATAATCATTAAGATAGGAGAAGTCCTCTGACAGGGGATTAACCTTTAGAGGCTCTGACTTTGCTTGCTTCTGCTCAACATCCTCTTCCTCCTAAACCTTTTTCTCACCCTCAGGTTCCACAAAAGGAGAATTTTGAATCGGGGAATCATCAATTTCCACCGCCTTCTCCTCCAGAGCCTTCTCCTTGCAGATATTTGTGGTATCCTTAATCAAATCTTTTGAGGCTTGGTTCTTCATCTTGGCAATGCGCTTAGAAGCCCTTCTGGGCTTATCCTTAGCCTTTGTTGTCATCACATTCTCCTGAAACCCTTCCTCTTTTCTGCCAACCTTAGTATCAGCCTAGCCAATGTCCATAGCTTCATCCTTGGGTGTGGAATCCCCAAAGCCACCTTCGTGTCATCACCATTAGATTGGGACTCCAACTCATGTAGAATAAGACACTTGGCTACCCATTTTCCTTTAGGGTTACCCTTCTTCCTCTTTTTCAAGGGGGCAGACACAAGGGATGGGGTCCCTTCCTCACCTCATCATTCCACTCCTCATCCTCAACCACACTGGTATCTGAGCCCGAGGAGCCAAAATTCTCACTGAGAATATTCTCCTTGCCCTTAATTGAAGAGGTAGGAATAAGGGCTTTTACATGCTCCATAATTAATAGAATAAGGCCCTCATGTAGGACTGATGCTCTCTTGCTTTTTAAGTGTGCATACACAAAGACCTCCATGGAAGACAAGAGAAAGAACGGGAAGGAAATAAACAACCCATTCCTAAAATGATTTAAAAGAGTAAAATGATGGCCAAGGATAGCAATAAACCTACCTTCCAGAGTCACATATCACATTATTACTTCCGCAATATTCACCCATACTTTCTTGAGAGACTTCCGCTCATAGCCCCAAGCCTCCATCTTAATGAGTTTTTTTCTTTCGTCATCTTTGAAAAATTAAGCCATTGCCTCCTCATTACTCTTCTTGTCTTTGAAGAATTTACGACCAACAACCAACCATAGGAAGCCTAGTCATAGTAGCAATCAACTCCTCATTGATATCAACAACCAAGCCCTTAATCTGGAGTTTGCGATTGTGCCAACAAGAAACAAGCTCCACCAAAGCATTCAGGTTGTGTCCATGCAGTCTTTCCAAGAACGACGTAAAATTCCCATGTTGAAGAATCCTCCAAATTTTCTTCTTCTTTCTCAAGATCGCACAAGAATGTGGCTCAATTCTACTTCTGTCACCTCCCATGTTCAAAAGAACCAACATTAGAAAACCCTGGCAAGTAGAGTGCGTCTGATAGCCAACAAGCCGAACGATACCCACAAAGCGTGTGAGTTGGGAATTGGTACTAATGGTTAAATAACACCACCACATAAACCTAGCCAAAACCATAATTTCTCATTAAGATCCTAGGTGCCTTAGGAAGGAGAGAGCCTTCCTACCACACTCTATGCTCATTAAGCCTGACAGCTTCATTGGCAAAAAAATCTGCCAATGAATTACCTTCTTGATATATGTGAGAAACATAGGTTTCTTCACAAGATCTCAACATAATTATAGCATCCTTTATTAATTGATTAACATTCCAGCTAGGCTTATGGGTGCCACATAGATAATTGATGATGTTTAACGAGTCTCCTTCCACCCATAGTTTAGAGTAACCCCTATCCACAACAAACTTAATACTTATAAACGTAGCCTCCACCTCAACACAATGATTTGTCACTGTCAGAATGTTGTCAGTAAATTCTGTAATAGAGTTTTTGTGTCTTGACAACTTTGATGACAATAATTGCAACAATGCAAAATGGATCTTCAAACTCTCTTCAATCCTCTTCAGACTTGTAACCTGCACATTCACAAAGAGAGGAGATATTGTGCCATATAGGGGCTTTCCTCAATCAAACCATGTGTAAGTGTTTCCACTTCCACAATGGCAATGTCAATGATAAACCAATAATGGAAAGGAAGGAAATGATGAATGAACACAATGCTGCAACTCAACACCCTTCAATGACATCCTTAAAGGACTGAAGACATACATATCACTTCAAGGATTTGGTTCTTGCTTGATAGATTCACTTGAATGCTTCGGAGATCTACAACAAGGTTAGCCTTCACAAAACATGAACATGAACACACATAGCATTAGTTGGATCTTGAATTATTGTAATAAACTCTGATAATGCTGCTCTTGACTTGCTCAATAATTCTCTTGATAATATTTTTTTTGCTCTTGAATGCATGTTAGATCTCAATGATAAAATAACTAGGTATTTATAGTTGTTTATCTAATTTCTCAAAAATTAGATTCCAAAAATCAACACTTCATATTTGAATTTTGGATATTAAAATACCACCAAAAATATATTTAAATTTGGCTACTGGCTAAGGAGGGGGACCTAGTCACCAATGGGTGACAAGATCATGGCCCAAAATTCTAGGACACTCAAAGTTAGGGACAATTTAATGATTGGATGCATTTGTTTAATACTTGTCCTTCTTTGAAAAAAGATAAAAAATAGGCTTTGGAATGCACAATTTGGAAATTTAGAAGTTTAATTAAGTCCAATAAAATAGGGAGTCCAAACATAATGTGAAATTGTAAGTGTATACAATTTTCTATATTATAGTAATACAAGCTCAAAATTTAAAGCTAACTCATCCATACATCACACTTGGAGATTCACCACCAACAATACTATTTGTGATCATTCTTGGCTCAAGAAAATTATCCTCAACCACACATGAATCTTATACACCTTTTCCACTCTAAGATTTTGTGAAATCCATTCCAAAATCCCTCAAACACTTTACATATCTAGAAATTTGTTTACCTTTATTTAATGCTTGGTACTTGCTAAGTGTAGGGGTAAGCTTATTATGCAAGGCTTGCAAAAAGCTTGTTGTTAGACACAACAAAATTTTGCCAACATAAAACAAATATTTTGATACGATTTTTGTGAAATCCATTCCAAAATCCCTCAAACACTTTACATATCTTGAAATTTGAATACCTTCACTGAATGCTTGGTACTTTCTCGGTGCGAGGATAAGCTTGTTGTGTGTGGCTTACAAAATCTTGTTGTTGGACAACATAAACCTTTTCCAACAATAAACAAATATCTTGAAACTATTTGCTAATGTCTCAAAAAGTACTCCTTCATGCCTTTGTTCTTGTTTATCTCATTTTCATCCAAATGCTGATTCAACAAATTTTTTTTTAGAGAAAATTAGCATTGCATGCATGATAAATAATATTGCATTTGCACAATAATAATGAACTATAATTATGGATTTACAAGGCCCAATCAAACAAATAGTAAAATTATGAAAACATTCTCCTTGCATGATGCCATTCAAAAATATTTAATCTCCAAATGCTCAATGATCATTGTTAGATTAAATAAATGGATAGAATTGTTCCATTATTGTTTGCTAATCAATTCAATGAAGCTACTTAAGAAATGTCCTAACTTCAAAGGGATAGAATCATCATTTTCTTTGATAGCATATTGAAATTGGTAGAGTAAACACACAAAATTTACACCATTATTGCACAATAAATTTAACAAAATTTAATCCATTAATTTTTGTAGGATGAATTTACATTGATATATATATGCTTATAAAACATTGTGGTTTCTCATACAAAGTTTAACTTCCTTACCGAACTCAACAACTACTAATGGAAAAACTACTAGAACAAAGCATTATTATTTACTAACAAACATTTATTTCTAACATATTAGTATTTATCTATTTAAAATAATGTGCTAACTAAACTATAGAGATCTAATGCAATTTCGAACACTAGGATCACCTAAACACTTGAACACTTTAACATTATAATTTTTGATCTACAAATTGCCCGCACTTAAGATTTGAACTATGAATTTGGGCACGGTGGCTCAATGAATCAATAAATACAAGACACAACTTGAAAAACATGGAAGCCATAAAATTTGAAATTGTACTTTAATTTTTTTAGGACAACACATGCATGTATAGTATGCTTTACATGTGGACAAGATTACACTAGGTGCCAATTGTAGTGCATGATAGGATGACATTGGGTATTGATCCTATATGGTATGAGTTGTAATGTAGGTTTACTAGTTGTATGCTAGTTGGAATGAAAGAACATGTGATGTTGAAGCCATCATGTGTTGGATTCTCATGGTATTGATTGATAATTGGGTGAAAATGTATGCCCTTGCATATAAGGTCATGTGTTTATGAGTATGTAGTACTTCATAAAGATGCATGAGAATATCCATGGAACAATAGTGCATATAATTATGCTAGTGCTTTAGAGCATGTGTTGAATGGAGATGAGCATGCAATTGATTATGTTGGGTAGGAAATAGGCTATAGAATGCATGAGATTAAGGTTATGCACAAGGTTACACTTAGTTTGCAAGGTTTTTATTTTAAGTACTTAGAAAAAGGGGTTTGTGGAGTTAAACCTGGAGGGAGTTTTAGTTCACATGTGTTACTCTTGTTTGCATGCTTGGATACCTAGTTGGCATACCCATGTGAAGCTTGGATGGAGTTTTAGTTCACATGTGCTACCCTTGTTTGCATGCTTGGATACCAATTGGCACATCCATGTGAAGGAGTTGCAACTAAGGATAATTTTTCAGGTCATGTTTGTTTGCATCTTATATGATTAGTTGTTAGATTGTATGAGCTTTGTTTATGTATTGCATCTCAAATTTGTCTCCTCATGGAGTATGGCACCAAATCATGACTTGTTGCTCAAATTCAAGTATTAATTTATCTCTTGGCTTTGGAATTAGTCACCACATTAAATTCTTCTCTACTTCCTCTCTTGATCTTTCTTAGAAACTCCTTAAAAATCCTCTTATTTTTTGTGCCTTATTGAAAATGTTGATAAAAATGTTGATGAATGGAACTTATGAAAGATGGATTCCATATTATTTTATTTAGGTTGAAGGTGGAAGAACGCATTGACGACGTCTTTTGTAGATTTGGAGCCCAAAGGGAGAAGTTGACAGTCATTGGTTGGAGCCACTGTTAGCATAGAGCTACCTAGTTTCCATGTAAAAATTAATTTATGTTTTCGACTTGGTCTTCTGTGGGTTTAAATAAGAAAAACGTCAATTTTGTACGAAGAGACATTGCCCAAATTTATTTAATTCAATATTACAATTCCCAAATCAATGCACTTTAAATCAACAATTCTTTCTCAATTCAGGTGCATAAGCTGATAATTTTGATGTGGAAAACCAGAAATCTGGAGGGAAAGGGCCTTCGCATTCCTTCTGACCGGGAGCTATTACTGTGTATTTAAGGTAACCTTGAAGTCTAAGTCTTCTTTTATTTTCAATTATTTTATTTCATTACTAGTGACAACGTTATGATGATTCTTATAAAAGACGATATTTTGTTTTACGGGGAAATTATTAATTTTGTTTTGATTTACAAACGAATTTTTCGTAATGCTAAATTGAAACGAGACGCAGAAATCTCTGAAGGTCCATCGAGAATATCTCGCGCGCAATGGCAATCTAAACCATTTAAGCAGACTTTTAAGGGCATCACTGTACTCATGCCTGTATTTGCTGCTGTGTCAGTATACAAACGTATAGTACATATATAGCGTCATTGATGGTAAATAAATAAAGGGAAGAAGTAAATTATACTAATGGGTGCAGATTGGATTAATAAGACTTAAAAGTGCAGTTAAATGCAATCTCAAATCAGGAGTTCTGAAATGATTCCGACCATCAGTTATAATTTTTTTTAAAACTAAATTTATTGGAAATGCTTCTTAAATAGTATATTTGAAAAACAGAGAAAGCAAAAAAAGGCGTGCACAAATGGATAGCAAACAATATGCGTACATGCCCATCGTATCTACCATGACTTCTGTTAATACATGGATGTAGACATGGAAGGAAATGTTGGGAAGCCTTTGTCTCCAAGGCCATCAGATCATAAGTTTTCTAATGAGGTGGCATGGATATAGATATGGAAGGAGACGTTGGGAAGCCTTTATCTCCAAGACCATCAGATCATAACTTCTCTAAACCCTAAACCCTAAAGAAGTACACTTTTAGGAGGTTTACTATAAGAAGTACATGTAAAGTTGAGTAATGCAAAACAATTGTGTGGACGTATCCCATGTTTAAACATAGCCATTTAAAGAGCCAAGAAAAGGGTCATGGAAAACAAGGCTTTATTTTGCATCAAATTCAAGAGCAAAAGAGGGATCAACACCTTTACCACCATAAAAGAAGTCAACATGGTTTGATGATGTACATAGGAGAATGACCTAGGCTAAAAATGAATGAATGAAAGAAAGATTTTAATGATGTTCATGAGACCAAGTAGTCTAAGGGACCAAGAGCAGCAATAATAGAACAACATGCAAACCTAGCCCAGGAAAACAAGTGTCCCACTAAAGACTCAAGCAATTTTTAAGCCCTTTTTGATGTTGGATCTTCTACTATGGATTTTGATTAAAAAGCTTGCTGTTTTGTCTAACCTCGTCTCTTCAAACAAAGCTTTTAGATTGTCTACTCTCACGTTGTCCTTGTTCTTGATGCAATGCCACTATAAGCCAAGCATTCCACAATGTAGTTCCATGCCTTCTCCACCACTCCCTTGTTGCAAAATAAGCAAGTTCATATTGCTCACTCCTTCTTAAGTATTGTCTACTTGGTGGTCTCGTATCTAAGATGGTGACAAATTCTCTTTAATTGGGCCATCAACATTTTTGCTTTGCATTTAATCCTTGCTTCCTTAGGAGGAAGCATTATACTTTGTTTTGACTCTTTGTTCATTTCCATGACCAACAATCCTTTTGACATTCACAAAAAGCTAATGCTAAAATGTGTGTTTTGTTGTGGGATGTGGTAAATTGTATGATTACATGTAATTTCATGATTTGTAAGAAATTGCTGAAAATTTTTGCTTACACATTCACATACTTGTTTGTTTGAAGTTTACTGATCTTCCTCTCAAGTTGATTCTCCACAAGAGCTTTGAAGTCTTTGAATCCAGAGAATGCTTCATCCTTTCTTTTGATACAATAAATCCAAAGAAATTGAGAATAAATATCAATGCAGTTGAGAAATTGCTTAACTCTTGAAGGCAATGGATTTCACATGGATCTGTAGATATCACTATGTATAAAGTCTAGAGGCTGAAAATCCCTATGAGCTTTGTTATTCAAAGGGCTTCTCTATGGTACTTTCCTTGAATGCAGCCTTCACAAACTCTACTTAGAGGATGAATGGAAGGAAGTCATGTAACCATCTTGTGAGTGCACATGCGATGAATCAAACCGTAGTTGGTGTGGTCCAATCTGTGATACCAAAGAGAGCTTGTATCATCCACCTTTGTGACCACAGCCACAAATTTTGATGCATTTCATGATGGATTGGAATTTCCTAGCTTGTACATCTATTCCAACTCAACACAATATTCTTAGGCAACCTATAATATCCCCCTAGGATTGGGCAATATTTTACAAATTCCTTTGTTTGACATATGAGGACATTTTGTCAAACAATTGGCAAGTTTGCAGGTCTGAGATGTTTCAGTGGTTTAAAACATGCAAGAAATATAAATTGATTCACAAAGAACATAATCAACATTGCTTGACTTCAACTTGCTAGTCCATATATTATTCAAATGAATATACAATCCTCTTAGTTATATTTCTGAGTATTGACAAGAACACAAATACAAATTCAGACAAACTTATTGCATGTATGATATCCACTCTGACCTAAAAGGAGTCTTATACAGGCTGTGAATGTTTCAGCACCCCTTATTCGCCCTTCACCTGATTAACAGCAGCAGCATAATATTCAGCAATAATCTGAGGATGTATATCTTTATACTCTAGCAATGATACTATCTTCAGTCTGCTGTCCAACAGGGAATATGGTGGCTCAGTCTCCCATCACTATTGTCCAAATTCTGACGCAGTCTCCTTGACCATATTTGCCATGCGAGACTCCTTATGTTGTAAATATAAGTCTCCCAGAGAGACATGACCACTACACCAAGTGTGGCAGCCAGGAATGAAATGGACGACCCTCCAAAAATGCCAACCTTACTTCATAGACCCGTATGGCTGCTGCTAAGGTAAATAGTGAACAAACAAATGTGATACGCCACCTCTTTGACCAGTTCTAGTGCCCACTTCACACCTCCTCTCACATAAAGACAAAGCGACCAAAAAACTAGACAGGCACACAAGACCCAATCTTGGCTTAGGATGATGCGATTGTCCTTAAGCAGCCCGAACCCCATATGCAAGTTCGCCCAGTCAAGGAAAGGAAGGCTTGATGAATACAACAGCAGCTCAATAGCTGGCAGGACTTACCAAGGAATCATTGACCATTCCTTGGACCTTAAATGCTTTCCATGTCATTCCATTAAAAGCCAAATTCCAATGCCCATACAAATTGCAGCCTCTATGAAGATAGAGTGGTACGGACCAAAAGCCAAAATGGTATGGTGGGAATTAAATATTGATTTATTTCTTACCTGAGGTATTTTCCTAACAGCATCAAGTCCCAAAACCCTTGTAGAATCCTTTTCTCTGAAAATCTGATCAATATATTTGTAATTTTCTAATAAACTCTTCAAATCCTAAATTGAAGCCTTTCTCTGAAATTTGTCTTCGGAGAAGACTTACAAATTTCCTTATTGATCTTAATGCCCAAATGCGAACTCCGTTTTGAATCTGCCCACAGGAAGATTTGGGTTTTCGTCCAAATCCATAAACCTGAATTGGAGAGTTTTCGTCCTCTGGTTCCAGAAAGCTGAGCTCTCCACAATTTCACAATCTCCAATAAAATAATCTTCGCATGATGATAGAATGAGCTCTCATGTCCTTTTATAATGCTTTTTTAGGTTTCTCGCTAGCATTGATTAGCACTTTATTATAAGGTGACTTTATTAAATTATCTCATAAATATTCCCAATGTCTCTTTATAACCTTATTAATATAATTATTTAATATTACCTTTATAATTGCACTTTTTGCCAGGCAACACTAAATAATTAAATTAATTAATATTTATTAGGCGGGATGGAAAATGGGGACATTACACAACCATATGGTAGTTGTTACCCATATCTTTCACAACCCACTTGCTTGACCAAAACTCAACTTTCTTGTTAGTATGAGTGATGCTATAGACATATAATGATATAGAAGGTTGGTATCCATATTGGTACATGTAGTGCTTCTTTAAAACTTGCATTGTTGATGGAGATGGTACCACTCCTAGATATGTTGAGCGCATAACCATCTCCGATAGCAACGCATTCTCCTTGATGTAGTGTGGAGTAATCAAAGAGTGTGCTTCTATGACTAGTCATGTGAAGGCTGCCCCTTAAGTTGACTAGCCATTTAGTACATGTTCTGGAAAGAGAAAAGGTGTGTGATATAGTGTGTATTTTAAGTAAAATATTTTCTTCACTTGTCTACCTAACATGCTTCTCAACATCTTGGATGAGATTTTGATGGTCTTTATCATGACAATCCAACTTTCCAAAATAGCCATAGTTGTGGTATGTCCTAAAATGATCTCTACTAGATCCTTGAATTCTAGGTTTTTGATGGAAGAACACCTTAAGGTTCATAGGCAATCGACATCAAACAAAAGTAAAGAAACTTTTTTTTTGTTTTGTCTATAGGTGGGATGTGGTTCATTACTTCCAAATTGGTCTTTCTTTGTTGGATCAAGGATCATCAATTGGATGGCTGATATGGTTTTATTCTTTTCACTTTCCAACATATATCAGATCTTATTCAGGCAAGAAATTTCCAAGGGTCGAGAGTGGTGAAAAAATGACCTATATAAAGATAATTGTGTAATTGTTTGAGGACATCTTCTTTTGGCAATTGAAGAGCTGCTTACACGTGTTTGCAAGTGGGATCTTTTATTGGTTGCATATTGATCTGTTTGGATTTGAACGACCAAGTATTATGTAATGTACCTTTTTGGAAGCGAGCAATAAAAATAAGTGAGAAAAAATAATATTTTATTATTTTTTATTTTGTCGCTCAAGGAGGAGGTTAAATGATATTTATTATGATTTTTGGTGAAGGCAAAAATATTTTTATAAGTTTTCTATGAGGCTAGGCGACCCTTTTTGGGGGTTAAATAAAAAAAAATAAAAAATATATATATATATATATATATATATTAAATTCGAATTTTGTGGCCCAAATTGGGTTGGCCAATTTGGAGGGAAAAGACAAACTTGGTATAAATACAAGATCTTTGTGAAGGCATTTGAGCATCGTGGATTATTCTTCTTTTCTGATCAACAATTATTGCAGCCATTCCAAGAGTGGAGCGCCCAAGTTGCAAGAGGAGCGCCTTGTTTTGGAGGGGTGAAATTGGCAAGTTTGGAGGTTGTTGACAAGTTTTCAGGGGTTGCTAACCCTACCTACAGACCAGCAGGCCAGTGCACCCTTGTGGTAGGAATTTGGAGGCATTTTTGCATTCATCTTTGCATTTGTGTGAGCTGGAGCAATTCGCCCAGCTAGGGTTAGTATAGATCATCATTTCATTTCATGTTTTGGTTTGTAATTGGGGTTTCTTTATATCAGCAAACTATTGTACATTGTTGGGCATGTTTGGAGCCCATTTTATGGTGAATATTGCATACATATAGGTCTGGTTTTGTAGCAGTAGAACTGAACAATTTATAATCAGATTTTCGCATGTTTGGATGGACAATTTGGTGTTTCAATTTGTTGGTTATGCTCATGTCCAAGATTAAACAAATCTTCTATGTTATTTGAGGCTATTGGAATGCTATATGTTGCTGTTATTGCATGATCAAACTCATAAATTTTATATCAGATGTTAGGGTTTTAGTAGAAATTTTGAAGTGTAGAAACTAGGGCAGAAAATTGTGTTTCAAAAATCAAAAAATTTGCATATATACTCGTTGGGATATTTTAGTGGTATCAGATGAAAAGATAATTGATATTCATAATTGCATGTTTACAAGAGGAGACGAAAGCTCCTTATATAGAAAATTACAAGATGTTTCTAAATGAAACCATCGTAAACTAAAACAAACTAAATAGAAATCAGAAAGATGCTAAATCAACTAAAACGTAACTAAAGTTACTAAAAACTAACTAGAGCTAAGAGGACCATTAATATTACATTTAATATTTTAATACCCTCCTTTAATGGTCATCGTACAAACAAAAAACTAAGTCTACCCAAAGTCTTCTGGAAACATATCATTGGTGACTGATATCTGGAGAAGCATAACCGCTTTGCGATTACTAGTTCTTTCCGGCAGAACAAACAAATCTAGACACTGACACTTGAAAACAATGAGCTTCTGTTGCTTCCAGGTAGTAGAATTTTTCATTGAACCTCTGCGTATTTTCCAACAATAATACTAGACAAAGACACCATCCCTCCCGTTTTCCAAAGCATGAAAAACGAGGAAACACTGTGATCAACTAGACAATCAGCTGGCACAACTTATGAACTGTAAGATTTTTCAGAAAAACCTTCGAAAACTTGAAAAAGTAAAGATTTTTTCAAAAAAAATCCTCAAAAAACTTCTGAACTACAAATTTTTTATAGAATTTTTTTCAAAAACTCTTTAAAATCTTCAGTTGCACAATTTTTGTTGAGAAAAAAATCACCCAAAAATTTGGTCTGCAAACCCTAGCAGTAACCCACGATTTTTTAGATAGGAAAAAATTGTCAAAAAACTCTTCATAAAACAACACTTATTCGAAAAACTCTTTGCATAATTTTTATTTTTCCCAAAAAAACTCTGTCAAAAATGGCTCAAAAACCAACCCTTCAGGATGCCATGAAAACTAGAAAATCACCACAAACACGACACAAAAAAACAAAATATTTGAAACCTCAAAAATCTCCACAAGTCTTAGTAGAGCACGAAAAACATCTCAGAAAGAAAACTAGGTGCTGATCAAAACCCTAGGTTGTTAGGAACAACAAACCCATGAAACAAATGCAGAACCCATAAATAGGAGAAATCGCCCAGAACAAATCAAACGATTTTTTTTAGACCAGACTTCTTCAACCAAGAGCAAAAAAGAAGTGCCTCAGACTAGTCGCTAAAAAAATCCAGAAGAAAACAACATTCAAAAATTCGCGATTTTAAAGGGCTATAAATAAATTCTGTGAAATACCCACAAAACCTCCCAGGGTCGCATGTCAGAAAACCTCCATAAATGTCGCGATTGTCTAAGTCACACACTGGAAAAGACCAGAAAGAAAGAAACGATGCGATTTGTAGAAAGTTGTGCAAGTTGCGGAAAGTCGCGGCTCCAAAACATCGCGATAAATAACAGAGTGCAGAAGCCTAGTCGCGGCCCGCGTTTTTTTTTATACAGAGAAAAAACACGTTTCTGAAACCCACGAATAGAGTAGACGCCAAAAAAAAATTTCCCGTGTTTTTCTTTTCAAAAGAACAGGCGCAATTTTAACCAAAAAACCCTCGAAATTCCTTGCTAAAAAATATGTGATTTTCAGTTGTAGAAAACCCTTCGAAATTTTTTTCACAAAAAATGGCCACAATAAAACTTTTGATTTTCTCAAAAAATCTGCTCACTAAAATTCTTAAAAAGTTTCTTCGAATTTTTTTATTACAAAAAAATCAGCTAATCAGGTTTGAGCCTGAACTCTAATACCATGAAAAGATAATTAATATTCATAATTGCATGTTTACAAGAGGAGATGAAAGCTCCTTATATAGAAAATTACAAGACGATATTTCTAAAAGAAAACCATCGTAAACTAAAACATAAATTAGAAAGATGCTAAATCAACTAAAGCGTAACTAAAGTTAATAAAAACTAACTAGAGCTAAGATGACCATTAATATTAAATTTAATATTTTAATATCAAAGCTTGGGTCCTGCCAACCTGGAGGGTTAGGTTGTATGATGCAGTTGGAATCATGGGTTCCGAAGTTGTTAATGATATAATGGTTGCTCATGAAAGGTACCCTACACTTCCACAAGAGGTTAGAAATGTTTTTTCCTAGAGTTGCTATATGGAGTATTGGAGGGACAATAACAAGCAAAAGAGGAAATCAAAGAAGCATGAGCAGCCAAGTGTTAAGGACATCTTGAATAATCTTTAGCAAGAATTTATGCTATCACAATAGAGATTAGCTTGTAGCTTGCAGCTGTATGGAGATTCCCTATCAAGACAATCTAGGCTCTATAACAGCTTATCTACATCTGAAATATCCAGAAATCTCTAAGAGGAGTTTAACAAGGGTTCTAAATCAGCAGTCATTTATCAACCTATAGGTGAACAAGGTTCTAGAATAGCCATTGAAGAAGAGCATGCTGAAAATGCCCAAGTAATAAAAGAAGAATTGCTTCCTTGTAATCAGCCACATGAAGATATGGGTGCTACTAATGATCCATCTCTTGAGCATAGCAACACCACATTATCGCTACATCATGGTGGCAAGGAATGTGATGAGCAAAATGACTTGGGTATATTGTATCATAGCCCTTTTGCATGGCATGATCGAGAAGTTTGATTTAGGGTTGAGAAAGATGATGTGGAAAAGAACATTATTTTCAAAAGGCTGGCCTGTTATGATGCAGCTCTAACTTCAAAACAGAAATTAGATGAAGAAGATGTCAAATTAGAAAAACAGTCACCTATGAGGTGGTTTTCACATGAAAATGCAGATTTCAGTTATGAGATGGATGATACAACTTTTGAAACAGCCAATGAGGATATGCATGGAAGGATGTTCATGGGACAAAGCTACACATAAGGTATGTCATTTCCTAGTAAGTTTGATGGCCTTTGTTTCATGCACATGATCACATTTGATGAATACCTATTGGAGTTGTATGAGAAACAATTTGTTGAAGAGCTGATCATAAAGACTAAAGGATGGCCTAGTAAGAAGATCCTACAGTTTGATAATGGATGGTTTGTCATGGATATTACACCTTGGAATTGATTTAAAACTATGGGACTCACATACAAGGATGAACCAAAGATGTTGAGAGCTAGTGATAAGAATGCAACACCTAAAGAAGATGAAGTTGTTCTCACATGCTTTTAGTAGGATGAGGGTTCATCAACCAATAAGGAGTACATGTGTCTTCATAATGACCACAAGGAAGAAGGGCATGATGTCACAGGATGTGCCAAACCAGTGATGATTGATCAGATTTAAGAAGGTGATGTTGAAGACAGATAAGAAATGTTGCATGGAGATTTTGGGTCTCATAAGTCACATCACTTGGAAGGGAAATTGAAGGCAAACAAAGGTAAGATTGTGGCAGCCCTAGCTCATTTTGATGATATTCATAAGATGATGGCAGATTTGTGTTGGAAGGCACTAAGTGAACATGAAGGACTTGAAGGAGGTATATCTCTTGATGACTTGCACGAACTCAAGGAGGCTTTGGCGGTAGCAAAATCAAACTACCTACACTTACTTGCGGATAAAGATCATCTCCTCACAATTGGTGAGATATACTTTGATGCCTTGAGGATAAAAGAAGATGAGGTGGATAAGTTTCGTAAGGAGTTGAGCATGGCACACTCTTCATCATACATAGCAGAATTTCAGACTTCTATGTCAGCTACTTCCAATGAAAAACAATGCAACATGAAGATGGATAGAAATAGGGACATGGAGGAGGGACTTGAAGGGTCCTATGATGAAGTCATGAAGGTAGAAGAGACACATACACATGAAGACTCAACTTGCAGCCATGGGACAAAAATTATGGCACATGACACACTTGTGAGATATCCCACCCTAATATGAGATATTTAATTTCAGAATTCTGCTTGTTTGTTTGCTTGGGGTTTAATAGTTTTGTTTTGGTTTTTTGTGTTATTTGAAGAGTTTGTCAGGCAATGCATATAATATATAAACAATTGCAAATAATGGACAATGTTGAAGCCAATACAATATATTATCTGTGTTACACGGGGATGCGTCCCCTGCCCCAAAACCACCTGTACCCGTCCCCATCCGTCTCGGGGACGGGGGGACGCAAAGGGGACAGTCCCCGGCCGTCCCCGATTAAGGAATTTTTTTGGGAAATGGCAGGAAACGTTTCCTATTAGTTGGGAACGGTCCCCCGTCCCCGGAACGGCTAGGGGACGTTGGAAATGTCCCCCGTCGTTCCAGGGACGGCTAACTGTCCCTCGTGGACATAAAGCCTCCCAACGCAAAAAACACAGAAAATTTTGTTTTTTATAATATTTTTCTTTGATGCATGCGGGGCCCACCTTTTGTTGCAAGCTATAGTTTTATAAAAAATGTAAATGGAACTTTATTAAGTTTCATTATTCGTACCATCGACTGCAAGCGACAGACGGCTCTCTCAGGCACGTGGAAGTATTTCTCAGGCTCACGTGAAAGTTCCAAACGCCCAGATCTTTCCCCAAATCAATTTCTTTTCACGCGTTTTTGCATTTTGAAGAGACGTTTTTGCATTTGGAAGAGGCGTTTTGCAGATTCGACTGCATTGAAGTTCCGGTTTCTTCAAATTTCTCACGCCTAGGGTTGAGTTCGCGGCTAGGGTATTTTTGCTCGTGTTTTTCCTTGAGTCAACCTGCATTTGCTTTGTGTTGGGGACGCTTGGGAGCTACACTTTCTCAGTTCCACTTCCTACCACTTCCAGGTTTGAGATTAAATTTATTAATTATTATTATTTTTCTATACAATATACACAGAACTGCATTATTTTTTAATTTTTTATTTCATTTTGTGTTTTCAATGTTATTGTTCAATGTTCATTGATTTGGCATCATTTTTACAAACTTTCAGATTTTCAACCAGCATACAAACTTTCATAAAAAAAAAACTTTTTAGCCATACAAATCTCAAAATGAGCAGCAACAACAGTGGCAATGACAGTCATGGGGGTGAGGGTAGTGATAGTGAATATGATGTTCAAAGAATGTCAATAGATCCTTCTTCTACCTCTGAAAATCAAACCCATGCTTCTACAGACCATTTTGCATGCCCTATACCCACTCTTCAAAGATTTGCAAAAGACCCTTTCAACCGCAACAAACCATTGTGTCAGTTTGCCACAGATGTGACTGTCAACAAGAAGAAAAATTCAGGGGGCAGCAGGAAATGGCTTTGTCATGTTTGTGAATCTAATTACCATGGGAGCTATACTAGGATTAGAGGCCATCTAGTGGGTGACACTGGAAAGGGTGTTAGAATTTGTGAGAAAATAACATTGGAGCAGCAGCTTCAATTTGCAAAGTTGGCTAGACTAAGTGATGACCAAATCATTACCATTCAAAATAAAAAATGATTAGCTGATTTGCAAGCCTCTTCCAATTTATCAGTTACAAAGAGTTGTGATAGAGGGAAGAAGAAAGCAAGTGAGAAAACTTCAATCATGGGGTTAATGAATGTGCAAAAACGTGAGCAAGCTGATATGCAGTGGTCAAATTCTTTTATGCACATGCTTTTCCTTTTCATTTGGCAAGGTCACCTTATTTCAAAACTATGGTGAAAGAAATATTGACAGTTGGACCCTCTTATGCCCCCCCTGGAGAACATAGATTGCGTACCTCCCTCCTTGACAAACAATATTCAAAAGCTACCTTGTTGATGGAGGAGATGAGGCAAACATGGCTTAGGACTGGTTGTTCCATCGTCATGGATGGGTGGACTGATATTCGACATAGGCCACTCATTAATGTTATTGTTACATTCCCTACTGGTTCATACTTTCTTCGAGCTGTTGATTGTTCTGGGAAGCGTAAGGATGCTGATTTTTAGTTTGGCATTTTGAGGGAGGCCATAGAGGAGGTTGGGCCTTCTATTGTTGTGCAGGTTGTGACAGATTTAGTTCGTGTTTGTAAGCTAGCTGGTTTGATGATTGAGAGTGCTTACAAACATATTTTCTGGACTCCATGTTGTGTACATGCTTTGAATAATGCTTTGAAAGACATTGGAAAAATAGATCGGGTGAGGGCAGCAGTTGCAGAGGCTAGAAACATACAAATGTTTGTATGTAACCATCACACTTCACACGCACTATTCCGGTCTTATTCAAAGAAAGAATTCCCCAAACCAATTGAGACTAGATATGCTAGCTACTATATTTTGTTGGAGAGGATGTTGGAGGTTCAAGATGCTCTACAAGCCATGGTTGTTTGTGCAAATTGGAAAAGGTGGACTCTATCGAAGACAAATGAAGGTAAGGAAGTGAGAGATAGAGTACTTAATGAAACTTGGTGGGCCACTATCAAGTAAGAAATTTGAAAATTTAAATTGTTTTTGAATTTGTTACACTTTGTTTTACTTTGTAGTTTGTATTTTTAAAGTTCTAATATTTAATTTGTTGCTTGTAGGTATATTTGCTCTTTCGTATCACCAGCTGTGAGGGTAATTCGGTATGCAGATACAAACTCTCCTAGCTTGGGAGAGATATATGAGACTTTTGATAGCATGCTTGACCAAATGAAGCAAGCTATTCGTCAAAAGGAACCTGAGTTGAGTTTTTATGAGGACCATATTAGGCCTATTGTGACAAAGAGGTGGAACACAATGAATGCCCCTCTTCATATGCTTGCCTATGCTCTTAATCCGAAGTGGTATGTACCTAGACCTGGCCGAATGCTTCCTTCTGAGGATGACGAGGTGATAGAGGGGCTTACAACAACCCTTCGTAAAATGTATACCAATGAGCTGGCAACCATTATTAGAGAGCAGTGGCTTATGTTTGCTGATCTTCAGGGTCCTACATTCAGCAAACGAGAGGCTAGGACAGATAGGGTCACCATTGCACAAAACAACCCCATTGGATGGTGGAAATTACATGGGAAGGACACCAGATTTGAAACAACTTGCCATTCGTTTGCTCTCACAAATTGCTAGTTCCTCTGTTGCAGAGAGGAATTGGTCCACCTATGGATTCATCCACTCCATTAAGAGGAATAGGCTTACTTCAAAACGAGCTGAGAAATTAGTTGCAGTTCGTAGTGCCTTGAGACTTCAGGACCGACAGACTACTGAGTATCGGCAGACTCCAGCAGCATGATGGGATGTTGATCTTGAGGATGTTAGGCAAATTGATGAGGATGAGGTGCAACCAAGATTGGTCAAGCTACCATTGGATGATCCACTCTTTCCAGAGAATGATAGTGCCTCAGATAGTTTTGAGCCTTTTGATATTCATAGCTCGAATGAGGCTTAATTTCATAGACTGTTGGACAATGTATTTAGTATTTTGATTTTCATGTTTGAACTTTGAGACTTTTTGATGCATGTTTGAAACATTTGGCTATGATAAAGTTTATATTATAATGCTTTAATGACATTTATTATGTTGTTATACTACTACTCTCGCGATTTATTTATATATTGATATTGTTGTTATCAATTATTAATTTATTGACATATCTTTCTCTTTCCCTCTCTCTGTCTATAATATATTAATAAATTTTGAAAACAATCATATATATATATATGTATTTTGTATGTCGCTGTCCCCTATCGTCCCCTAAAAATGGCCCTCTAGAATGTAAAGCCACTTGATGAGCAAACCTTGGGTGTTATTTCACACCTGTAGAATGCTTGAATCTGAGAGAAAATTGTTCTCAAAGATCAATCTGCATCAAGAAACCCTTGTTTCTCCTCTTCTTAGCCAAAGCATCAAATTTTCTTAAATGTTGAATGAATAATGAATCCTCAATTTGCTTTTTGAAGGCTTTTTTATACTCCTCAAATGGCACAATTTCCCAAGTGCCTTTTAGTCATTAAAATATAATAAAAATGTATTTGCTTTTGTTGTTGCTTTATAATATCATTCATTAACTAGGCGCCCATGTCTAAGACATTAAATAACTTGACTTTATGTTATAAAATAAGCCATTTATTATAAAGTCAAATATATTATTAATGATGGGTACACTTTATTATGAATTATTATTAAAGTAATGACTTTAATAATAATTAATTATATCTTAACTCCATTAAAACTCATCATTAATCAATTCTGACAACACCACAAGCTAACCCACTATTCACTCTATCCATTGGATGCCTTACTAAAAGTAGTAAGGTTGGCCCCCAACATTCAATTGACTTACTAAAAATAGTAAGTGTATATAAATGAAGCCAGAAAACCATGGAGATGATCACCTCAGAATATGCCAAGGAATTGGAGAAGAAACCACTGCCAACTGCCATCTGGAAAACCAATTAACTCCCCCACAAGGCCCCTTAATCACCAATATTAGCCTATGAGGACCTGATGATAGGCTAATCTGTCAAACACTGATCCAGGCTAAAAAGGGGACATTACAACTTGATTTTCCATTGAAGACATCCCTTGGACCTGCACTAATGAATGAGCACCCATTCATGAAAGGAGAGATGATTGAGATTGAGGAAAACATCACACTAAAGCATGAGGCAAGGACTGATTTTTGGGTTTATGACAATAGTCTTTTATCTTCAAATTATCATGTTATGACAGCCAAGAGGATCAGCCTTAAGGCTTATGATTTTCATGGAGAAACTCATGTTGGACCGACACTTGTTGCAAAACATGCAACGATGAGGAAGGAGAATTTTGAGATGATCGAAGGCACTACAAAGAGATATGATGAAAGTTCTGATTTTCTGTTTTATGACAGCAGTCATATTTCTGTGGATAACCATGAGATAGCAGCTATGTCACATAAGGGGAATGGTGTTGAGAGATCTCCCAATGTTGGCACTCAAGATGTGAGTCTCAAATACAAGGAATGTATTGTGGATTCAAGGCACAAAGGTTCTGATTTTGCATACCATATTATGGAAGATGTGAAGAAGACACAAGACATGTGTGATGGGTGGTTGTAAAGAGCTAGGAGAGAAAAGGTGTTGGTTGCCCAAGAAAAACAACACTTGCAAGAGGTCAAGGGATGTTGTAACCAACTAAATCAAGCAAAGAGGCAAAGGGAGTCACACTTTAGATCTCTATTTCTTCCAAGGGGAGAATGTATAGTGGTGGAGCAAGCAAAGGAAAGCAAACATAAAGAGTATGCAGTTTGTGGTGGACAAGTGGAAAGGTATGATTCAGAAATTTTTGTTCATATATTTGATTTGCATCATGAGTTGCCTTTGATTGAGGGCCCCTTGAACGCCCAAACCCTAGCAGAGGTTAGAGTAGTTGAGCAAACGCTTAGTGGATCAGCCACTAGAGCAAGATGTTCACATGGAGAGGGAGTCATAAGGGATTCAGTTTGTGGTAATTCATTGGTCTTTCTTGAAGATGAAGAGTTGGTTAATGACAATCATCATGTTGATTCTTTGGTAGCGTTTGAGGCTGCCCTATTTTAGAGATTTGTGATGCATGCCATGGAGACACTTGCCTTTGATGGGCATACTTTGGAGGTGAAGTTGAGTTATGACACAAGGTATGAAGATAATGCTATAATGTTTGGTTTTGAGTTATTAATGTTTGTGTTCCAGCTGGACTATGTCATAGGGATTGGAAGAAAGCATGAAGATCTTGGCCTTCCTACCCTAGTTCATGAGGATCCACTCCATACTTTGCTAAGAGATGGCTGTTCTGCCCTATTGCACATGGAAATCTTGTAGGCTACTAGGACAACAACAGTTGTTTGGGTGTTTTGGAGAGGTTTGGATCATCTCTTCATCATTGGGGAATAGTGTATGGATGATACTCTATCATCGTATGACATTGGCAATGATATTTGCACTCACTTGGGTCTAATTTTCAGTTGTGAGGTTGCTGTTCTGATTTATAACAGCAACACAGGAGGGGCTGATATGTTATTCTATGCACCTACGAGGGGCATCTTGCACATTCATGGGGAATCCTTCGAAGTTGGAGAGTTGGTTGATGTTGATAGTTTCTTGAGTTACATCTATCTTCTCAATTTTGATGGATGTGGTAGTGTGATGATATGGGATCCAAGTGGTGGTAAGCTTGCCGTTGCTTGAGAACAAGCAATTTCGGGAAGGGAGGATTGCAATGTCCCTTTTTGGAAGCGAGCAATAAAAATAATATTTTATTATTTTTTATTTTGGCACTGAATGAGGAGGTTAAATGATATTTATTATGATTTTTGGTGAAGGCAAAATATTTTTATAATTTTTCTGTGAGGCTGGGTGACCCTTTTTGGGGGTTCTATATATATATATAATTCGAATTTTGGGGCCCAAATTGGGTTGGCCAATTGGGAGTGAAAAGGCAAGCTTGGTATAAATACCAGATCTTTGTGAAGTCATTTGAGTATCGTGGATTCTTCTTCTTTTCTAATTAGCAATTATTGCAGCCATTCCAAGGACAAAAACCCTTGTGAATAGTAGAGGAGTTGGACGAAAACCTAGCTCTTCAATGGAGGACTTCATTATGGAGGTTCACTTGCGCTTCAATGGAGTTTTATGTTAGATTTTCATGCTCAGATTTTCATATCAGCCTAGGCGACTTGAGGAAGGCAGATTTGGTGTTATTTTGACCTAGGGTTTCACCCTAGAGTGGAGTGCCCAAGTTGCAAGAGGAGCGCCTTGTTTTGGAGGGGCAAAATTGGCAAGTTTGGAGGTTGTTGAAAAGATTTTAGGGGTTGCTAACCCTACCTACAGACCAGCAGGCCAGCACACCCTTGTGGTAGGAATTTAGAGGCATTTTTGCATTCATGTGAGCTGGAGCAGTTCGCCCAGCTAGGGTTAGTATAGATCATCATTTCATTTCATGTTTTGGCTTGTAATTGGGGTTTCTTCATATTAGCAAACTACTGTACATTGTTGGGCATGTTTGGAGCCCATTTTATGGTGAATATTGCATACATATTAGGTCTGATTTTGTAGCAGCAGAACTGAACAATTGATACTCAGATTTTGTCTTGTTTGGATGGACAATTTGGTGTTTCAATTTGCTGGTTATGCTTGTTGATTTAAGATAGCATCGGTCAGATATAAATGATGATTGCACTTATGCATCATCATCATTTATATTTAATCGATCTGCTCTTAAATATAATACCATCAAAATAAGTTATTCAAAATTGAGATGATGATGATCGAAATCTACAATGAATAAAATCAGAATTCATAGTATATATCGCTGCCACACATATTAGTTTATGTGTGAGTTAACCGAATGCTTTCGGTTTGTTAAGGAGCCTGCGCGCCCAAGGGACACGTCCCATGAGTGGACGTGTCTCCACTTTGTGGAGACACGTCCTCTCATGAGACGCGTCTCTTCTTGAGGCGTGTCTCTTTCATATAAAAGGTAACACATTCCTTCATTTGCAAACATCGAAATTAATAAATGTTCTGCAATCAGCACATTCGAAATACAAAGAAGAAAATCTGACTTAGAATTCTTACACAAAATTTCAGACTTAGAATTTCCATAGGTTTCTTAGTACCCAAATTTGATAAGATTTGATTACATTTACAATGCTCATGTTTAAGATTAGACAAAATTTCTATGTTATTTGAGGCAATTGGAATGCTATATGTTGCTGTTATTGCATGATCAAACTCAGAAATTTTATATCAGCAGTTAGGGTTTTTAGCAGAAATTTTGAAGTGCAGAAACTAAGGCAGAAAATTGTGTTTCAAAAATCAGAAAATTTGCATATATCCTAGTTGGGATATTTCATATTAAGTAGAGTATTTATGGTATCAACGGTCTAGGAAAAAGGTGAGAAGTGTTTGTATGTGTTGTGGGCTTGAGTTACTATAATTGGAATTTGTTTCTAGATCCATCTTGAGTCCACTAGAACTTGATGCCATTTCTTGTTTGCTTGTAACAAGACTAAGACTTCCTTTTGTGTTGAGGCTGAATCTCCTTTGCTTTGTATTTGAAGCCTAAAGACTTAATAAAAAATTGTGTTCACTTTCTCATTGTCTAAGTTGTTTCTTTAGTGTTTGTTGTGTAATTGTGATCTATGCTTCTTGGAGTCTATTGGATTTATTTGATCCACTCCAACTATTGTGCCAAGTGGTATTAGAGCTTGCTGAAGTATCTTGGAAAGTTAGAGAATGGCCCACAAAGGTAGAGGAAGGGGTGTACCCCATTGGGTGGAAGAGGCCCAAGAAATGCTTAGAATGTAAAGTTATTAGAAGCCATCAAAGGCTTACAAGCTTGAATGAAAGACATGGAAACTGCCCAATGAAGAAAAGTGTTAGGAAAGGTGTTAACCTTGCATCGTAATGTTAAGAACAAAAAAAGTAAATTTTGGGCCACAAAACGTAAAATGCAATTTTTACGGCTCTAGAGGTTGATTTTGGCTCTGAAAATTTTGAAATAGGCCTTGATGCAGAGGCATCTTGTGGTGCGTTTTGTGTCATGTTGCAAAGTTTTGATTTTTGGGTTGATTGGGTCTGTTTTGGGTCAATAATTTCAATTTGGACCATTCTAGGCCATTTGGGATCCTTTTGAGTCATTTTGGTGATTGGGAACAAAAAGTTGTAAAAGTTGTAAAAAGTTGCAATTTTGGTTTTTGGTAGTTGGAAGTCGGTTTGGCAGTTGTGAATGGATGTAATTGCATAAATATGGTATGTAAACTCAAACACCAAGGTTAGAGAAGAGATGGAATGAAAAATGAACATTTTGGAAGCATTTTCTTGGGTTTTTCATGGTGAAACAGACTGTAAATTGGATTGTACAGCCTTGTACTATATAGTACGACCCTGAAAGTTATTGGAAAAGTTGGAGAATGTTGTTAGCTTTCTAATGCTTTTGGTTTGACTGATTGTCATTGTGTTTTGTGAAAGTTATGATAAAAATAGTGATTGCCATGTACAGATTTTCACTGTTTCCTATCTGAAAAACCTTTTTTCTACGGATTGTACGACTTGATACGGTCAAGGGCAGGCATGGGGATGATGAAGTTATGAAATACAAAACTTTTGGTTTTTGTTTGGAGTCGTTTCATTAAGTTTTGTGAAAGTTATTGCATTTTTGGTGATGAAAGTCCTGTACCCTAACTAGGGTTTCCAGAAACACTAAAAAATTCATATCTTTGCTTTCCACTGTCAAAAAGTTATGAAAACTGGTAGAAAGCTCTTTTTTAAGGATATCTAAAAACCCTTTTGGGCTCAAGCCTTTAAAAGTTTGCATGTGTGAGGAATGAATGACAGTGTGCTCTCATTTGTATGTAAACAACCTTAAAACCCTGGTGACTTGAGGGTTTGATAAGACCTATACTTTGTGTGAACATGAGTGGTTGGGAATCAATAGAACATGTTGTAAGAAGACTGAAATATCAAGGAACTCATGCATCATGCTGGTTTTCCCTTGTTGAATGCACATTAAGCTGCCATGGCTATGCTTCCAATGTGATCTAGGATGCATTTAATTATTTTTTGAAATGAATCAGTTTATGAAAGTTGTCAAGTGAACCAAGAGTAGTTCTTTTCTCTACATCAGGCCTTAACCAAAGCAAGTGGGTTATGGTGACATGGATGTCTTCGAGATCTTTAATTTAAAAAAAGGGCTCAATTGGCTATCTGGATCAAAAGCTATGTCCTCTAGAAGTTAGGCCTCCCACATTGGTCTATGATGCATAAGAGAGCTATAAGAGGGAGTTACACTTATTGATTAACTTATGATGCATGCTATGACATGTCATAAATCATCTTTGAATGAAGAGAATGGAGCCAAAATGGAGCACTCAAGTTGTTGAGTGGAATATTGTCATGCCCCCTGATTGTAGGCTGCATAGGAATACAAGACAATTGCTGACCAAGGAGACTTCAAAAGGATCGATGGAAGTACCTAAGGGAAATATTAAATGAAATGATTCCCTATTAATGACATAAGGATGTGATAGTATAATGAAGACTTTAATTAAATTGAAGGCAGTGATCATTGCATTAACAACAATTAAGGAAAAGGCAACGCTTGAATTAAGGAGAGGTGCATACTTTGTAAGGGGTGCAATTATTACAAAGGATTGTGACTATTCACCCCACCATGAAGGATATATAGGGAGGTGGAATAATTTTGTGAAAGGCATCATGTGGATTGGATAAAGGGAAAATAAGAAATTGGAATTATAAGAAATCTATTGAAATAAATATTATTTTTTGCAAGGATATTATTGAGAAGTAAGTTTTAAAATATAAATTAGGAATAACTATGTGTATATATATATTATAATTGCATAATGATATGATATTTGATTACCAATTAATATAATAGATTCCTTTAGCAATCTATTTGTAATTTATTGAAGTGTTTGCAAATAGGGAGGCTGATCAACCTTCTGGGTTCACGAGATGTGAAGTACCGACCTTTCCTTCATCAAGTACGCCACCTCCGGATGGAGCGCTTGTGGGTCGGGGGGTGTATGAGTGCTTCTGGGCTTGTTGAGGAAGGCACTCTTCATGCATCTTATCAAGCATGCCACCCCTGAGATGGAGTGCTTGTGGGTTGAGAGGCGAATGAGTGATCCTAGGCTTGATCAAGGAGGGTGGAGCGCCTCCAAGGTGGACTGAGGGATGGAGTTGACCTGAGATCCTGCCATGTTCGTGGGTTGGGAGGTGAATGAGTGCTCTTGGGCTTGAGGGATATCTCAAGTATGCCACCCTGAGATGGAACGCTTGTGGGCCAGGAGGCGTATAAGTGCTCTTGGGCTTGAGGGTCTTCTCAAGTACGCCACCCCGAGATGGATGGACAAAAATCCAC